>OX578147.1:750000-952500 GCA_951213105.1 Amaurobius ferox | reverse complement strand
CGTTTTGGTGTAGAGTACCTCCTTAAAATATTTTTAAAGACATTGATTTTTCTTTAATCTTATGTGATCTGTGTATTAAATTTAAAGCTTATATTTAATTTAAAATAAAGCATTTCTCATTTATTCCGAAATAAAACATTTTGCTGTGCAGCACCCCAAAAGAAGTAAATATTGGAAAATTGAAATTTTACACTTTCTTGCTTTTGAGCTATCTACCCTCACATTCAGATTATAATCTATATCTGATCGCGAAGTATATTTTCTATCCTCCAACCGTTTTCATGTGGAGCACCCTCTTTAATAAACAGTTTTGAAACATTCGATTTTTTTCCCGAGAGTTTTATTGAATAATTAACCTGAATGAAAAACTTCAAGTCCCATCTAATTTAAAAGAATGCTCTTATTATTTATTCGGCAAATCGAACATTTTGGTGTGTGGCAAACCCTAAAGTAGCAAATACTGAAAAACTAAAATTGTGCACTTTCTTTTTTTCGAACTATCTACCCATACATCAAATTTAAAGTTTCTATCTCACCAAGAAGTATGCTTTTCTATCGTTTCTTTGTACTAATATCTATACTGTCCTTTTAGTAAATTTATCCCCATGGTTTTATTTCTTTTCTATTTTGAATATTTCTTTTATTTTACCTTTAAGTTCTTTTTTCGGCTTTTACATTTCTAAATTATTTTTTCCTAATTTGTTTGCTTTATATTTTGGCTTTTATTAAATACAATTAATTAACAATATTGGTATCTGGGCAGTTTTATTACTATATGCCTATGTTTATCGTCTATGTATATCCTTGTGTATTGTCATTTTCGATGTGAATTGTCTTTGTATAATACACATGTATTTCTTAGAGTTTTTCCTGGCCGTTCGCTGCAACAGCTCAACATCCTTTGGATGAACTGGAAGGCCTGAGTAATGAAAAAAAATCTTCTTCAACTGAGCAAGACGAATGCTTAAAAACTATAATAGCTTTGTAAAAATAGGTGGTTGATCTAGAAACAGGAATTCATATTGAACATTTTTATCACTTACCATTTATATTTATTTTTTATAGTTTAGAGGATATTTTGAGTGAAACTAAGAAAAGTGAAGCGAAATCTCGCTCGGACAAAAAGTTTTCATTCGAAGGAGTTTTAATATTTTTCGAAAAAAAAATGTTTAAAATATTAAAATATTGAAATTATTTATATAAATTCATAACCAGAACCCTATTACCGATAAAACAAGTATCAATTGTTTACATTTCTATCGATTAGTTTCAGAGACTGATTTCGATTGATTCTACATTTTTCGCAACGGTCCTATTTTAGCCGGATACTAAGACCCTATACGTTACAGACAATCCGCAAAGCGTAAAATCGGCCAACGGATGTTGGTATCCTCTGATCCTTTATGTTCGAAGTGTTCGTTATTTGCATTTATATAAAAGTTGTTGAAAACCCAGACCACACGACCAACCCGAAAGCTTATGGTAGCAAGATGTGTGGCCGGTATATAAAAGTTGTGTAGTACTTTCAATGCAAGGATTGAAAATTTATAATAATAGTTCTAAATATCTAAAAGTTGAGGTTTTCAAGAAATAGAAATTGCACATATCGTTTCATGTGATTTTTTTAAAAAATTTATATTATTTGTTTATTAACAACTTCGTATTAAAACTGTGCATGTTTTTTGAAACTGTAAAATTAATTGAACATTAACAAAAGTAATATGACCGAAAAAAGGGAAAAAGTGCATATATTTTTTTATAGGAATTTTTTCTACATTTTAAAATTCTATGCAGCCTTATTACTTTCCTTACATACGTAGGGTAATGTATAGGGAAAATACTGTGACGGGGTCGAATATTCCAATGCGAGTTTTTGACAGAAGAGCACACTGCAAATATCCTTAAACTTAAATCAAAAGTTTTTGAAGTGATGCATCTCTCTCTCTCTGTGTATGTATGTGTGTGTGTTATGTGTATGTGTTATATGTGTGTGGCATATGTGTGTGTTATGTGTGTGTGTTATATGTGTGTGTGTTATATGTGTGTGTGTTATATGTGTGTGTCATGTGTGTGTGTGTTATGTGTGTGTGTGTTATATGTGTGTATGTTATGCATGTTATGTGTGTGTATGTTATGCATGTTATGTGTGTTATGTGTATGTGGGGGGGATATATGTTAATGTGCCTTTCTGTGAAAATAGAGAAGCAATTATTCATTAGAAAAGGAATGTAGTTATTCATTAGAAAAGGAATGATTTCAGAATGCTAGCATGAACTCTTTGTTCTTGAGATATTGCAAGATTTTTGGAATAATTTTTGGAAAAAAATATCTTTAAAAATTTAAAACCTTTAATACTGCTATATGAATAATAATTTCATATCTATTTCTTTCATTAGCAAACAGATCACAAAAACTTTAGAACACTGACATGAAGATTCTTGAGATATTATACGTTCATCTTGAGATTCATCTTGAGATATTATACGTTCATCTTGAGATTCATCTTGAGATATTATACGTTTTTCAAATAAATTTATTAAAAACATTACATAAAAAATCTGATGTGGGCAGCACATGACTTTCCCTGCAGACTTATATTCACGTTCACTTTATTTTAATTAAATTTAATTCACTTTTAATTCAATTTTCGTTCTCATTTGGTAACTGGATTTATTTTCAAAGTTGGTGTAGAGAAAATACGAAAAAACTAAAATATCTCGAGAACGGCTAGTCCTAGTGTAATGGGGTTGATCTTATTCTTTCCATCGTTAAAAATTACGTATAAAACAAGCATTTAATGGATATATTTGAGCATACGTAGTTTTTTATTTTAGATTTTGCCAATTTTTGCGGCCATTTCGCAAAAAAAGGCAGGTTATTTTTTCCGAATCATACTAAAATCTAATCAGCACCATGATAACCCACAAGCGACTTATCAACCGATTTTTGTGAAATTCGGTCCATTAGTTTTTCAGCTAGAGTGGATACAGGCAATTTTTGCCGGCCATTTAGCAAAAAAAGGCGAGTTCTTCTATACCAAATCATATCCAAAACTAATCAGCACCACAGTCGCCCACAAGTGACTTATCTACCAAATTTTATAAAATTCGGGCAATTAGTTTTTTAGTTAGAGTGGATACGAAATCTGCACACACAGACACACACACAGACAGATACACACACAGACAGATACACACACAGACACACACACACAGACAGATACACACACAGACACACACGCAGACAGATACACACACACAGACACACAGGGCGCGGTAGCCCAGTGGTTAGCGCGCTGGAGTTTCACTCGGTTCGATTCCAGCCATTGCCAAAACTGCCCCCATGTTCACGCGGAGTACGATCACGTTAAACATGTGGGTCCGTAAGTCCTTCCGAGAGGTTGGTGGTAGGGGAAGGAGGGTACGGTCCCTGTGGATGCCTCCCCCACTGGGTTCCGGTCTAAATTGGGTGGCACTTCCCGGCCGTCCAAACAGTTACCTTACACCTTTCTGGTAGGTCGGACGGTCTGGGTCTCAGCAACAACACACAGACACACAAACAGACGTCACGCTAAAAATAGTTTTGTCGTATTCCAGAGGTCTCAAAATGTGTAGATCCGTCGAAAACTCGAGTTGCGATTTTCGGCATGATTCCAATACTTTCTCTATACATTACCATGTATTGCAGGGAAAGTAATAAGAAGTAGTCAATATTTAATATAATTAAATATTGACTATGTGTTATTTATATTTCTAAAAGAAGTAGTTAATAGGTTCACTCTTCATATATAATAATAATTGCAATATAAATACAATTTAGGAAATACAAATCCGCAAATCAGTTAACATCATTCTCATGGATATAGTTCATTCCATTCCCAAGTGAAGATACCGTTTATAATAGTTTTCTATTTTGACATCCAAGCATTCACCAACAGTAATTCCTTTTACGTGATACAGCCGAACATGCTTTAAACGGAATTTAGTGAACGGGAAGAATTTTCCGTCTTGAAAGGTTTCCGTTTCATGCAGGTCATTTCAGGAAAAGCTGAGCTTAAAATTTTAGCGGGAAATGCTGATAGTCCATATGTAATTGTTCACCTATACGTCAAACATGAAGAATTCTGAAAAGTGTATTTAGATAAATCCCATTAATACTATATTATACCATAATAGCTAATTTAATTATTTGTAATATATACTTACATTTTTGCATACTGCGATCACA
Source organism: Amaurobius ferox (assembly GCA_951213105.1). Taxonomy (NCBI): domain Eukaryota; kingdom Metazoa; phylum Arthropoda; class Arachnida; order Araneae; family Amaurobiidae; genus Amaurobius; species Amaurobius ferox. The sequence goes on along the minus strand of OX578147.1, from coordinate 948,273 downwards.
GGAGTGTTTGTAAATAAAAATATAGTGTACCTTATGTCCTTAACTGTTAGCTTATTACCATACCTTAAAACTTTGATGAATTGAATTACAGGAAAAATATTAATTGAATTACAGGAAATATATTAAAGCTTATAATAAAACAAAGAAAAAAATCTGATTTGGGCAGCACATGACTTTTTCTGCAGACTCAAATTCATATTTTCTTTATTTCTTTAATAATTCATTAGATTGAGTTTAATTGAACTAAATAACACTAAATTTGCATTTTTAATTCAATTTTTGTTTTTATTTGGTAATCGGACATTTTTCCGCAATCGGCGTAAAAAAATTCAAGAAATATCAAGATATTTGAGAACGGTTCGTCCTAAAGTATAATGGAGTGCGTTACATTATTTTCCTCTTCAAAACTTGCGTATAAACAAGAATTTAATTGATACATTTGAGCATACTTTACACTTGAGCTTAGTCTTTTTTTTAGATTTTGGCGATTTTGGCGGGGCATTTCGTAAAAAGAGGCAGGTTGTTCTTTTCCGAATCGTACCAAAATCTAATCAGCATCAGAGTATCCCACAAGTAACTTATCTACCAAATTTTGTGAAATTTGGTCAATTAGTATTTTAGCTAGAGTGGATACTTGAAAATTTTGCGGGCCATTTCGTAAAAACAGGCGGGTTTTTCTTTTCCGAATCGTACTAAATTCTAATCAGCACCAAAGTATCCAACAAGTAATTTAACTTCCAACCAAACTTTGTGAAATTTAGTCAATTAGTATTCTAGCTAGAGTGGATAAATGGAATTTTTATTGATACAATGTACCAGTGCAAGCCCACCTGGCGGGGGGCACAACAACCCAATGGTTAGCGTGCGGGGACTGCACTCGGACCAGTGTTTTTTTCCAGCATACCTCCGGGGGGGGAAGCCCTCCCGAAGATGAGTATTCGCCCCTCCGAAGACATTTTATGTTAACTTAGTTTCTATATATGTAACAACATTATACGTATATAAGACAAATAGAACCCCCCTAAAATTTCAGTCGCCCCCCCCCCCCCCCGCCCAAGTCCTGAAAGAAACACTGAATCGGACGACCCGAGTTCGATCCCCTCTTCTGCCCAAAAGTGTCGCCGTGTTCACATGGAATACGAACATGTTAAATATGTGTGTCTGTAAGACCTTCCAAGAAGTTGATGGTAGGGAAAGGAGGGTATGGTCACTGTTGTTGTTGTTGAAACCCAGACCGTCCGACCTACCAGAAAGGTGTAAGGTAACTGTTTGGACGGTCGGGAAGTGCCACCCAATTTAGACCGGAACCCAGTGGGGGAGGCATCCACAGGGACCGTACCCTCCTTCCCCTACCACCAACCTCTCGGAAGGACTTTCGGACCCACATGTTTAACGTGATCGTACTCCGCATGAACACGGCGGCAGTTTTGGCAGTGGCTGGAATCGAACCCGGGCCTATCGAGTGCAACTCCAGCGCGCTAACCAATGGGCTACCGCGCCCGGGTATGGTCACTGTGGATGCCTCCCTCACTAGGTTCCGATCTAAATTGTAAATTGGGTATGTATTGTAAATTGTAAATTGCGCCCGGGTATGGTCACTGTGGATGCCTCCCTCACTAGGTTCCGATCTAAATTGTAAATTGGGTGGCATTTCCTGGTCTTCCAAACAGATACCTTACAGCTTCGGGTAGGTCGAACAGTCTGGGTCGAGGAAGAATAAGAAGAAGCCCACTGGCGGATTTTACTCCCAACATCAATTTCCAGGACAATACAGACGCTCATACCTTTCGATAAGATTCGAACCTTTCGTCAGATATATATCAAGCGTTTTACCCCCACAGTCACATCACCCTCACCAGCGCCTTACCTATAGGGCTCTTAATACTCATAATAATAAACAAGAAAGCCTTATCTTTTCCCCAAGGCTTCATAAAAAAATTACATTCCCTATATTCTACAAGTAGAAGCAGAGATATAGAAGTTGGCAAGCGTTTTTTTCTCTTCTGAATCTTAAATTGTATCTCTTCGCTGAAGTATACTGTGTTACGAAGGCGATTGCCGCCCATTCATGGCCACCGAAGCGGTTTCTCATTTCGACACCTTTCACCCACCGCTACAGTCACAGTTAAGTGAAGCCTTTCAAAGCTCAAGTTGAGCACGAAATGAATTTTCCGGACGCGAATTGGGGCAAAGCGGAATAAACAGCGAAATACCAAGACGCAATTTTGTCATGTTCATTTTGGGGAGATTAATGAGAAAACTCTCGGTTTGACATGCTCATCTCCTCTTCTTTATATTCGCCATAGATCTTCCGATATATGCAATAGATGTATCACTCAATGATAGACGCTACGCTTTATATCGCAAGCACGGGATTTTTCTTTTCGCCGTTATTTGTTCCATCTTAAGTACCTTACTTCCCTTCACACATAGGCGTAGAGTTTTAAAAAATATTGTAGGGAGGGGGGGTATGCCGGACATGACTGATTACATTTTTACTTTCCTTATATACATAGTATAATGTCTAAAGACAGTATTGTGACGAGGTCGAAAATCTGAATTCGATTTTTCGACGGAGAGCCCGTTCCAAGCACCCTGATCACGAATCGAACATTTTTGAGGTGATGTCTCTGTGTGCGCGCGTGTGTTTGTGTGTGTGTGTGTAAGACTGAAGAGACGATATCTCACGAACGAATGCAGTGATTCGAATGAAATTTGGTACAAAAATTACAATCCATGAATACTAGAAGCCTATTGTTTTTAAACGCAATCGAATGTTCAAAACACTCCTAAATTTTCGAGTGAAATTTTAAAAAAATCATCAAAAAATCAAAATCTTTAATAAAGTTACGCAAATAGACATTTCTCATGTAGTTTTTCCTTACAAAACGATTGCCATAAACTTTAAAACGCTAGCATGAACAGTTCTTGAGATATTGCACATTTTTCAAATAAATTTATCAAAAAATCCCATAAATTAAAAAAAAATACTAACTGTTGAGAAACATGTTTACTTTTCATATGTAATTTTATGCGATAAATTGGGTGACATCGTACTCGTGGATCTAGCTCGTTCCATTCATAAGAAAAGATACTTTGAGTAATACTTTTGTTTCTGAACGCCAATAATCATTTATTCTTCTCTCGGAAAATTCTTCTAATTCCCCAAGATACCCCAGAAGGCAGCAAAGGCGAGAACCTTTACAGTGAGATGAAGGTACAGTTAAGCATTTTGCTTTCTATCTATCTATTTTAAGAGGTTCTTTTCTTGTGGACTCATAAAATGTAGTCCCTAGAAGTATGATTTCCACAAGAAAAAAATCCCCTCGATGGAAAATTCTTTTAATTCCCCCAAAATACCCTACAAGGCAGCAAAGTCGAAAACCTTTACAATGAGTTCAAGGTACAGTTAAGCATTTTGCTAGCTATATATCTATTTTAAGAGGTTCATTTCTTCTGGACTCATAAAACTTAGTCCATAGGATTATGGTTCCCTCCATGGAAAATTCTTCTAATTCCCCCAAAGTACCCCAGAAAGCAGCACAGTCAAGATCCTTTACAGTGAGAGGAAGCTACAGTTAAGCATTTTGCTGGCTAGTTATCTATTATAAGAGGTTCTTTTCTTGTGGACTCATGAAACTTAGTCCCTAGAAGTATGATCCCCTACATGGAAAATTCTTATAATTCCCCCAAAATACCAAGCAGGCAGCAAAGTCAAGAACTTTTACAGTGAGATGAAGGTACGGTTAAGCATTTTGTTTCCTATCTACCTATTTAAAGAGGATCATTTCTTGTGGACTCATACAACTTAGTCCCTAGAATTATGATCTCCTCCATCGAAAATTCTTCTAATTTCCCCAAAGTACCCCAGAAGGCAGCAAAGTCAAGAACCTTCATTGTGAGATGAAGCTACAGGTAAGCATTTTGTTGGCTAGCTATCTATTTTAAGAGGTTCTTTACTTGTGGGCTCATAAAACTTAGGCTCTAGAAGTATGATTCCCTCGACGGAAATTTTTTTAATTCCCCCAAAATACCGTAGAAGACAGTAAAGTCAGCAACATTTACAGGAGATGAAGTTACAATTAAGCATTTAGTTGACTATCTATCTATTTTAAGAGGTTATTGTCTTGTGGACCCATAACACTTAGTACCTAGAATTGTGATCCCCTCCATGGAAAATCCTTTTAATTCCATTAAAATACCGCAGAAGGCAGCAAAGTCAAGAACTTTTACTGTGAGATGAAGCTACATTTAAGCATTTTGATGGCTAGCTATCTATTTTGAGGGGTTCTTTTCTTGTGAACTCATAAAATGTAGTTCCTAGAAGTATGATCTCCACAAGAAAAAATTTTTATACTTCCCCCAAATTACTCTAGAAGGCAGCAAAGTCAGCAATATTTACAGTGAGATGAAGGTACATTTAAGCATTTGCTTGCTATCTATCTATTTTAAGAGGATCTTTTCTTGTGGACTCATAAAACCTAGTCTCTAGAATTATGATCCCCTCCATCGAAAATTCTTCTAATTCCCCTAAAATATCCCAGACGGCAGCAAAATCAAGAACCTTCACAGTGAGAGGAGAACTACATTTAAGCATTTTGCTGGCTAGCAATCTATTTTAAGAGGGTTTTTTCTTGTGGACTCATAAAATTGAGTCCCTAGAATTATGATCTCCTAGAGAGAAAATTCTTATAATTCCCTAAGAATATCCTAGATGGTAGCGAAATCAAGAAACTTTACAGTGAGATGAAGCTAAAATTAAGCATTTTGCCGGCTAGTTATCTATTTTAACAGGTAAGCTATTATTTCCTTAAGTTTTAATTAAAAGTAGAGAAATTTAAGAATTACCTTTTTCTACAGAAATATCTTGTAAGGAAAGAAAATAGATGATGTGGTAAAATGAAAGGAGTTAAATATATTCGAACACTAGAGCGTTGGATAAAATGAAAGAATTTCCGAGCTCAACCATTAAAATTTGCACAGGTGACATCGTGGTCGTCATCAATTTACTTATATGTTTCATTTTAAAAGCTTTTAAAAAAATGAAGTTAATTATTAAAGTTTCAAAAATAATTAAAAGTTTCAAAATCTATACATTATCTAAATTGTTCGAAAAGAGTGAGCTTTCCTTTCAGCCTCTTTGAGAACTCCCTCACCTAGAAGATTCAGATTTAACTAAACTCACGTAGAATAGAGATCCAACAGAAATAAATCAGGGATCCTCTTTTGGTGTAATTATTTCCCTTCGCCTTACACGCCTATCATCAGGTCAATATTCGCCTTACCCAATAAGAGTGTAATGGCAAGTTCTCCAGCTCATAAAAAGCAAATATGAAGACTGTTCATTCCTAGGATATCTGTATCACTGCAGTTTAAGCTGTTTTCTTTGGAAAAATTCTTCTAGGGAAAATTTGTGTACTGCTCATTAAGAAACTGTGCGTAACTCTATGCCTATCTATTATAATATTTATCTAACCTAGCTCATTCCCAAAGCGCAATCATGTGTTGCCTTGGAGTTTGAGTGCTATGTCTATTTAAGAAGGTAGACGTTCCTTGATTCGTTCTAAGCGTGAAAAGTATTCATTCGTATATGAAAAATAAACATTCGGGTAGTAAACAGCGTAAAAGGGTTGAATCAATCTGTTTCAAAGGCAAAAAAAAGCGTTCTTCTTCACGATAAATGAGAGAGAGAGAGGGAGAGAGCTCCAGTATTAATAAGAGCAAGTAGCCGTCTGGCAAAAAAGAATTGCATCCCATGATCAAGGAATGCGATTGTATAATCACTTTTATGATTCCTTCTGCAATTACTTCCCTTTTATCCTGAAAATAAAAACTCTTTTTGCCTGTGAAACAGGTTGATATCTTATTTATCTTTTTTACGTTGTTTACTAACTCTGAAAAATATATATTTACTAACGAAGTATTTATTTTTAAAATTCTTTTTCTCACCAATTAGAGCAAAAAAAATATTCTCATTCGTAACCTTGCCAGATGAGCAAAAGATGAAATTATGGTCAAACAAACAGTTTTAGTTTAAATTAAATGTCTTAAACTGCTTTAAAATACATGTAAGAGCAATATTTTGCTGCAACTGGTGTAGTTGCGTTGTCTTCTCACCCTGGGGTATGTTTTGCCTCCAAATACTGGTACTAATTTGTTGTATTCTGTGTTTAACGAATTTTTTACATTACAGTCTTTGAATAATTTCGAAATTTCAGGTTTGATAAATTAATGTAATAAAAGAAAAAATTGAGAAATTTCAAGTTTTTTCTATATGTAACGACGAGAAACCAATATCAATAAACTGCAATCGATATTATAAACTCCAAAGCAGACTTCAGATACTTTTATGCACATTTCCTCTCGAATACAAAGTGTATGTCATTAAAAAATGTCAGTAAGTATGTCAGTAAGATTCATTTATTCAGCCAGTATATGGAATTAAAAATTATTTTCGCCAATAGGATTTTTAAAGGGCTGCCGCTGTCATTTCAATTTCGAGAATATATATATTATAGTTGAGTTTGATTGACTGAATAAGCGTAGTCAATAAATCAAGTGATACATTTATAGCCCAAACTGCCGAAAGTAGAAATTTGAGAGGAAAGGAATATCCTAATTAATTTCATGGATGTATAACTTGAGATACTTTTATTTATAACTAGCAGTATACCCTTTCTTTGCAAGGAATATATAATAAAAAGAAATTAAAAATTCACAGTTATGTGTAAATTTCTATAATATTTTAAATGGCAATTGTTATTCTAAACATTTTATTAAAATATTTAATTTAATTCTCTGAAAATAATATATAAGAATCTATGTTCTCGCTATGCAAAATTATCTTCACAGGCAGATCTGAAGAAAGAAACATCCTGGTTCCGTTTGTAACCGAATTTACAAACACTATTATTTAATTCGCACAAAGCGACAGGGATTATCAACAAAGTTGAACTTAATTTTGCAAAATATTGAATTTTCTTCAATTAGGCGTCATTTCTTTAAATTACTGTCATTTTATCAATTTGGCGGCATTTTCGTTAATTTGACGACATTTTAAAAAGTTACCAAATTTGTCAGAAAGTGGGACAGTTGGGCTGACAGACAAACGCTACCGAAACATCATTACAATATTATAATCTTTCAAAACACAATTAGTTTCATTGATTTGGTGTCATTTTTATCAATTTGACAACAGTTTTATCGATTTGGCGATATTTTATCAATTTGGCCACATTTCTTTAGAAGAAATATCACCACTTTCCCCTCCTTCCACCCCACCACTAATGACTATCATTAGTGTAGAACTTTCCCAATGGTCAATTAGATACTCCTGTGGACAGCAGAAGCATTGCAAGTGTAATGCTGTCGGAATTTTTCTCACTTGTGCAAAGAATATAAACATAAGGGCAAGGAGTATGCAGTCATTAGAACTCATATTAGTTTAGACTTTGGAGAAAGTAATTCTTGAACATGTACCTTTTTGTGGATCTGAAATGCAAAGTAAAATAATGCTTTGTGCATTATTATTATTGGTTAGCAAAATAAGATAATGATTTTGCATTATTATTGGTTAGCAAAGTAAGATAATGCTTTTTGCATTATTATTGGTTAGCAAAGTAAGATAATGCTTTTTGCATTACTATTGGTTAGTAAAGTAAGATAATGCTTTTTGCATTATTATTGGTTAGCAAAGTAAAATAATGCTTTTTGCATTATTATTGGTTAGCAAAGTAAGATAATGCTTTTTTCATTATTATTGGTTAGCAAAGTAAGATAATGCTTTTGCATTATTATTGGTTAGCAAAGTAAGATAATGCTTTTTGCATTGTTACCTCCTTTCAGGTCGTTTAGAGGATTAGGTAGGTTCGCTTAGTGAAAGTGAAATTAACATTATGTCTATAAGGTTTGAAATTTAAAACATGCCAGAAAAAAGAACTCGTTAAGAGGTGGTTCAATACGGGTGAACGTTAAGAGAAATTTCTTATTAATAAACTCACAGATGTTAATAGCTTATGGTGGTAAGTGTAGCCACGTTCTGTATGGTTACATTTCTTAACAGAGAAATTATTGACGGATAAATGCATTTAAAAGATAAATTAAATTTAAAATGTATTCAACACATCCTTATCTCATGTTATTTAAAGAGCATTTATTTACAAAAATAAAATAGGCATTGTGTAAAATTTTCAAAAATATAACCGACAAATTCTCAAAAATAGGAACATGAAAAATAGGATGGTATTTCCCTAGAAGGATTTCGGAATGTCTTTTGTTTATCATTATCGCTTAGCTGCTAAACAAATTTATTGCTCAGCGTTAGATAGATAATTGGCAAAATATGTAAGAGATCCCAATGTTAAACTCATAATCTCAAAAGTAACATGTTATGTATGAAAAAGCCTTCATAAGGTGGCAAATGGTGTGCACATTTCCTTTTAGATAGAACTATTAACTATTTTTATACTCTTTTGTACACTCATTTCGTACCGTCAAACAAATTCTCGAAAAAAAAAAAAGAAAAACCAAAAGTGACATCCCTGGAACCGGAATTAGAGATACTTAATAAACCCCCTTACCTATAAGTAACTTGATGCTGAATCCATATCAGTCATCATCTTATCTCTATCCATAGCGGATTCCGAGAAATAGATGTCTCAAGAATACCGACATTTTTTTAATCGTAAGAAAATAACCGTAAGTAGAAATCCTTACTGAAACCTACGACCTCCTCCAGAATTGGATGTTGAATCCTTAACAGTGATTATCTAATCTCTATCTATTGTAGATCCTGACAAACAGATGTGTAAAAGAAACACTTTTAGTACAAACAAAACAGCAAAATTTTTAACACAAATGAGAGGACCATCGGTTATATCTAACTTTAAGTTTTATTGATAATTCACAACACATAAGGAATTACACCCGTAAAATTACAAACAAAAAGAGCATTTTGTTCTATTTCTTTGACACTAATGAAGCGTGGAAGTCTCTTGATGCGTTTATCCGGTACATAATATCCGAAAACCCTATAACACAGGGATTTTTAACCGGTGTGCCATAGTTCTTAATTATGCCTTAGAATGTAGCGCCTACTGCTAGATTAAAATACTTGACTGGTTGTATATATCTCGTTTATATCTCTATAAAATAACATAACAGACATTTTTGAAGAAGTGGTGCTGAAAACATGACCACACACTTTATTTTTGTAGGTTTATTCCTATTCCGTAGGATAGTGGCTACGTTAGGCACGTAAAATATCTATAATATTGAAACGCACTTTTTTAGTTATATTTTTGAGAATATTAAATATTTCAATGGCGCCATCAACATGTTCTACATGGATAACCATTTAAAGAGACATTCATAGATTCAGTAACTAAAGCAGCTGTCGCTCTCAAGCTTCGACCATTTCAAGAATTTGACAAGAGCATGCTACAGGTATCTTGAAGACGTCCGAAAATATCCCTCTGTCTGGGCTCCAGGCCATCAGTCGTTGAAGGCTGTACTTTTGCACACAAGTCGTCTTGATTTTGGAATCTGCATATCTGCAAGGATCGCCGATAGACCTGCAAGTAAAGTCACTTGTTGAAACAATGTTTATTTTGGTACACTGTACAAATAGATTTGCTGCCACCATGTTTGGACGTAGATTGATTAAATGGATTTCATTTCTTCCATTTGAGAATAGGTTTAATTCACCAGAAATTGTTCTGTATTTTTCAGTTTTTCGTCAACAAAATCGACATCATGCAATTTTAATGTGTCGAATTAAGTATTTAATCATCAAATTTAATGTTACTCTCAAATGATTGGGGTTTTTCTTTTCTAAAGATAATTTTCAATATAAAGTTTACAAGAAATGTTCTTTTATGGAGTACTATCGTTGTATTTTGCTTTTTAACACTTTATAACATAGTTGAAAAGTGTTTATGACTTCGTTCATTCTGTCTGTCTGTCTGCCCATACTGTAAAAATGACTTTATCAAATTGAAATTTTAGTATGTTGTTCAGACGCTTTGTGGGACATATGGGAATGTAAATGAATAATATCATCCAATTAGTTTGGGATTGAACCCGGATTGAAAAAAATGAAATACATTGAGCCCTATAGGACCTAATTTTTCAAACATTTTTTAAGAAAATTTGAAATTCACAAATTGCTTCGAAACTTTTCGGAAATATTAAAATAAAAATAATATTTCAGCAAAATATATTCTGTAGTTTTTAAATTAAAATTAAAATAATAATCACACCCTTATTACATGAAGAGATCACGTGACATACCTCAAAATAATATATGGCATCCATCTTGTGTTGTTTTTTCTAATTTATATTTAGTGTTGTATCTGTCCTAAAACCGCTTTATTTTTGCTTAATTTCTGTGCATCTATATTCTACGCCAACGCAATTGTAATATTTTTGAGTTTAAATGATCATTCTACACCGAAGCTTTGTTAACATATGCAGAATGTAAACACATCAAGCTATAAGATAAGTTGTATAAGAATTGCTGAATTTTTTTAATGCAAAATTATTCAACTCTGGAGTCTGGAGTACAGCTGATATGAATGAGATATTCCTTGATATTACATAGAGAAGTAGACAATTTTATAGAATTTTATAGATATATGCCCTTCATCAGTGGCGACCGCCACTGATGAAGGGCATAATAATGCCCGAAAGCGCTATGGCTATGTGACTTTGTACGTCATACAAAGGAGATTTTAGTAAAAGACTTCTGAACCTATTTTTGGTTGTCTTTGATTTTAAAGTTTTAATAAGTTGATTTATTTCCATACTATTTTATATATGATTATATTCAAAAATATTTAACTCTTGTGCCTCCTTGACATATTTTTATCACCCTTACGTTGTATAAATGCATGTCAATATGTAGTATTCGTGTTGAAAATATATATTTGTAGTTTCATCAGAAACACGAAAATAACAAGAAATTTATGAAGGTAGGGTGGCAACTGATGTGCACACTTTATTTTGGACGCAACCAATAAGCATTTTTATTCTCTATTGCATACTTATTTTGTTCTATCATACAAATTCTATAAAAACCAAAAGTGTCATTTCAAAAACAGGGCATGGAAATACGTATAGTGACCCCACACTCCCTCTGCAATTCAATGCTAAATCCACATCAGTCATCATTTAAACTCCTTTGCTTCCCTAATAAACTGCTGATTTACAAACAAGTCACTGCACTGGCATTTTTGTACGGCAGCCTCATATGGGGTGCCGCGGCAAAATGCCATATTCAGAAATTGCAAGTTTTCCAAAATAAAGTCCTTCTTTGTATTGTCAAAGCTCCTAGGTACGTTCAAAATGAAGTATTCATCATGACCTCAAAGTCTCTGGCATTGCAGAGCAGGTTCGGAAATTCAGTCAAAATTTTTACAAGAAAAACTCTAGCAGACCCTTATGAGAGACGTCGACCAAACTTATGTTTTGACCTCGTTTTCCTATTGCAGGAAACGTAGAGCAAGACTTCTACTTGATTCCCAGCGAACCAAGTGGAAGAAAGCGAGGTTTATCGTTTCCCACGATGGGGTTTCCTAGAGTTTTCCCGTTCCAAATTTTTTTTTTAGTTGACTATTAAACTTCGACGCCTTCCCCTGTTCTTCGGTCTCCCTCGGCTTCGGTGGATGGCGCCACAGATGTCCACTTCGGTGAACGGAGGTGGCCCCAGCTACGGATTCTGAGCGGACCAATAGCATTTCTGGTGACTAGCATTTGCCCGCGCCCATGACGCCAGCCCAGTACTTACAATTTGACTTCTTTCAGTTGCTGACCGCATATATCACTGCTGTTATGTACTTAACAAATCTTTGTTAATTCCTAAACTTAATTTCTTGACTATTTTGATTAATTCTTGTTTTCTTAAATTTAAATTTAATCTTTAATTCTTAATCCTAATTTTAATATTTATTCTAACTCTGTAGACTTCAACTTTGTTTTCCCTTGCAGAAGTAAACTTCTCGCCTCTTAAATTTTTTAATGTGACTGGCTCTTGCGCATTTCTTGCCCTTCCCACCCTTTCTTTTACAGCCGAGCAGGCATCTACCATAACCAAGACAATCTTCTAAACTAATTAAAAAAAAATTCAAGCTGATCAAAACCTTTACGCCCACTGGAGTGAAGCGACATTGCGGACCACCTGCAATTTAATATCAGTCCAATTTGGTCTGACATCTATATATTGGATGTGGGGATGAATGTCTATGACACAGGAACCCCGGAAGCAAGCGTCTTGGTCTTGGTCTTACTCATTTAAACTCTATTTGCAGCCATGTCTGAGAAATAGATAGTAAAGAAGTTTTTGAACCGGAAGTGAGTAAAATATGCGCGTAAAATCTTTAGTGATCCACCCCCAGCACCATCTAGTCGAGAATTTAATGAATTCATCTCGATCATCATATAAGCTGTAGCCATAGTCAATTTTGCGAAATAGACGATTCAAGATAATTTTTTAGACCGGAAGAGGAAAATCAATTTGGATTTGAAATCCTTAGTAAACGCCCTCTACCCCTCCCGATTTTGATGCTAAATCCATATCAGTGCTAACTATAGCTGATTCCGAGATATAGATGTTTCAAGGAAAATGTTAAGATTTTGAATCGGTAGTGACATCGACAGAAACGAATGTGGAAATCCTTAGTGAGTCCTTCATCCTTTCCATAATTTAATGCTAAATCCATATCATTCATTATCTAAGCTATATCGTGAATCAATATGATAAATGGATGTCTCAAAGAAAACATTTTGAACCGAAAGGATAAAAAGGAACAGGAAATAAAAATTTTTAGTAAATCACAGTACTTTCGTAAAAATTTGATGCTGAATATATATCAGTTATCATCTAAACTCCATATATAAAGCCACTCTTAAGGAATAGATGAAAGTAAAATGAAAAATTTTGAGCCAGAAATCGAAAAGAATCTGAATTGGAAATATTTAAAAAACACTCCCTCTACCCTTCAGAATTTAATGCAGACATCAGCTAAGCTCAGTCATAATCTAAGCTCTATCTATAGCAGATCTTGAAAATAGATGTTTCAAAGTAAAATTTTTCTGAAATCAATAGTATAGAATATTTTAGACACCAAAAGGGATTGCATAGTTAATATTTGAAACGGCAGACTGCTATATAGGTTTGCATACATGACCTTATCTCTCAGACTTAACATAGCATAAAGCTGAGTAAGGAGAGTTTTTTTTTTAAATAACCATATCCCATTTTTAACACTTTACAACAAAGTTGAAAAGTGTTTATGACTTTGTTCATTCTGTCTGCCGTAAAAATGACTGCCGTAAAAATGATTTAATCAAAATAAAATTTTAGATGTTGTTCAGACGGTCTGTAGGACCAATGGGAATATAAATGAATAATACCACCCAATTAGTTCTGGATTGAACCCGGGTTGAAAAAATGAAATACATTGAACCCTATGGGACCTAATTTTTCAAATATTTTTTAAGCGGATTTAAAATTCAAAAATTGCTTCGAAAATTTTAGGTAATATTCAAATTATTCCATAAAATATATAAAAAAAATTTCAGCAAAATATATTCAGTAGTTTTTTAAATAAAAATTAAAATAATAATTACACCTCTTATCTGAAGCGATCACGTGACAATGATATGAAAAGATTACGTGACCCACTTCAAAATAAAATATAGCAGCCATCTTGTCTCAAAATCGTGATATGTAAAGTTCTTTTTAATTCATATTGAGTGGTGTATTCGTCCTAAAACCCCTTTATTTTTCCTTAAATTCTGTGCATCTACATACTGAAACAATGCAATGACAATATATTTGAGTTTAAATGATCATCCAAATTTGATTATTTCTACAACGAAGCCTATTTTTCACTTATGTAAAATGTAAACAGCAAAATATGTAGGATGAGTTGTATAAGAATGGCTGTATTTATTTTAACGCAAAAGTATTTAGCTCATGGAGTCTGCATATGAATGAAATATTCATTGATTTTATAGAGAGAAGGACGATTTTTTTCGATGAAGTTTTAAGCATAGAGTTTAATTACTTGTAGCTCCATGGTCTTAAGTTTTTAAAGAAAAGAAATTATTTTAGCACTGTGATGAATGAAATGATTGGGAAAATGTTATGAATGAAATGTTGCTTTTATAGAGAGAGCCTGGCGTGTTATTTTTTCTATGACGTCATTTGAATGAATGTCAGTTGTTTTCGATGAAGCTTTCAAATATAATAAATTATTGTAGTATTATTATGATTTTAAAAATATTACCGAGGAATGTATCGCATTTTACAGATGTTTAAACCAGGCAATTTTTATTTCAATGCCGTCATTTGAATGAAGTTCATTTTTTTCGATGAAGGTTTAAGTTTTGAAACATAAAAAATTAATGTAGTATTGTGATAAGTTTTAAAATATTACTTAGGAACGTATTGCATTTTAGAGATGTTTAAATAAAATTGCATTGAAGTTGGAAAGTGTTTCATAATAAATGCATGATTATGAAACACAATTTAAGCATGATGAAACACAAGCTTTATGAAAGCTTAATCCTCCATCAAGCTTTATAAGCTTTATGAAACACAATTTAAGCATGATTGATCTTTCTTGTTTAATCAAGACATTGGTGAGGCAGCGGCCTTCATTCGTTCTTATCATGTTACATATGAACAGATTTTAATTTTGTGCGAATAAAGGGAGATTTTCCTTTGTTGTAAAATTTATTTGTTACCTGCAAACTTCCATCCTTGTAGGTTGTGCAAATCGCCCTTCGAGGTTGACGATCACTCTCCAAGAGCCGACTAGATTCTTCGCCCTCAGTGGTGCCCCATACCTGGTGTCAACTTCACATGCGTAATTCTCCTGAATTTTATGGTCTCCTGTCACATTCTGCTCGACGAGGACCACTGAGTCTGGCGATAAGTCCAGACTGGAGAGACGATCCATCAAGAAGGAATTGGAATTGATGGAGTACAAGATGTCGTTTCTGAAAGACAATATGCAAGTGTAAAGGCTAACCATTTAAAAATACTAGCTGTGATACTCGAAGCCAGCTGCTAGCTTTAAAAAGTAGTTAATGAAAAATTCCCAATACATTCCCAGTGTCTGCCACTTAGCAATTTTACGGTTACGTTGATTTCAATTGGTAGGGGAGCCAGAGGATCTTCGCGTTCGCCCCTCTCCGATCCTACGAGACCAATTTTTAAAACCTTAGGAGATGCTAAAATGTTGTCATTTTTAATTTTAAATTTAAGTTTAAAGAAATTAAAAGTTTTACTGTGCTCACGTGAGTAGTCACTTTATATGTACTTTTACATGACGAAAAGACTGAAACCGTTTATTGGCTCCCCCCCCCCCCTTCCCTTTCCGTATCAATTTAAAATTTTGAAAAATTCTGCGAAACAGTCCCCATTCCTAAACACCAGAAAAATTCGAGAATAAATTCATCGCGAATAAAATAAATTTATGGACGTGGTTTTTTTATTCTGCATTCCTAACGAAGCGAAATCAACATTTGCCTGAATTTTGTGATCTTTTTTACTCGAAAATTACAGTAAGTAGGAAGATGAAAATTTGCTCCACATACGTAAAATTTCACACAGATATGGAGAATTATAATTTCAATAATTAAAACGAATTGTAACAGGATGAAACATCCATTTTTAAACCACGCATGTTCACTACGCTTCGTACAAATAACAAGAAAACAGCAACTTTTAAACAGCTAATCAAAGCCGGTGCACTCGCATGCATTGTGATTTAAACACGTTCGTATATACATATTAAATACGATTTTGCGATTTAAATCCATTATTTTGATTTAAATGTTTTCCTGTATTTTGATTGGTTTAATTTAATATTCAAATTCTAAAAACTTTTGTATTAGGATACTCAATGAAACTACCGTATATTCCGGCGTATAACGCGCACATATAGTTTTAAACTGCATTTTACAATTTTAAGGTATACTCGCCGAATAATGCGCATCCATTTTTTACCGGAAAACCCTGAAAAGTACATATGCAATACTCTTATCTTTCGAAATCATTTATTCGAAGGATTTCGCCAGGCGTTTGAACAATAGCATACTTCTAGAACTACAACTCTAAAGCACAAGCAAAGCGGGGGAGACAAATAGGCGCCATGATACAGGATTATTCAGCTCATTTATACAGACTTCGTTTCCTCCTACAAAAGGAGGCCAAATGCGTCATGCCAGTCTAGAAATAGTGTGTGAGTGGATAATAAAAGCATGGAATGAAATAAAACCTGACATAATTCAAAAGTCATTTAAAAATGTAGTATATCTAATAATCTAGATGGAACGGAAGATGATTATTTATATATGGATCAGAGTAACAGTGGCGGTGAAGATGAAACAGAATTCGATGATGTGCCTGAAGATATAACGGAAGACGAATATGACGAACTTTTCGTGTTATCCACTAATGAAAGTTCGTAAGGTATGTCATTTCCTTGGAATAAAAATTTTTAGATATATGTACAAATCTTTTTTTTCGTTCTCATCATTTCTTTATTTTTGCAGCTATTAATTTTATATCCGGCGCATAACGCACACTCGTAATTTCCGACCTTGTTTTTTGTGTTATAAGTGCGCGTAATACGCCGGAATATACGGTAATTATACTTTCATAATTATTTGTTAAATAATTCTGAAATTAGAAGTTTTAAGTTGAAATCTTTCACCGCTCGCAAACTTCAAATGCGCGAGCCCATTCAAAGCGAGGCTCTGAATGTTAGTTGATAAATATATCGTTATTTTATCATATAATCATACATATAAGATTATCATAAATTGATAATCATAAAAAGATTCGACTCCACCCTATATATTTCATCGGATTTGAAAGAGCGGATAAACCTTATTCTATGGCAATATGAGAAAAAAATAAAATGACTCATTTAACGCTCAACATTTTTACACAAAAATATAGTGATTGACGAAATAAGGGTTTCTTTTTGGCTAGAAATCCGAAATTTGAGCTTCATAGTAATTTCGCCACTGTGAGGATCACAAAACTTTGTTGGCGGACAGTCAGTCCATCCGCACCAGTGCTCCAAAAATTTGTAAACACCTTTCTGGAAAAGTGAAGAGCAATCAGACTGTGAAATAAAAATGGAAGGTCGCAAAGGAGAAAGAAGCCTTCCGGCTCGACTTTTCAAAATGGCTACTTTAATAAAAGCCAAAGGTAATTCTACGCCTGTTTGCTCCTAATTAAAATAAACCTGGGACGAGCTTTTACCAAAACATGGTAAACGGATTTGTACGGCTGGGGGGAAAAAACGCCCCACCCTCTGTTAATCGAGCATCGTTCATCGTAGAGAAAATTGAAAGATAGCATTCGATTAGGAATAACATCCTCTACAAATTTATGTGCGTAAAATTTGCATAAGGGGACGTCTTCATATCTAAACGCGGGCAAACTTTGAAATTTTCATTGGCAACGCCCAAGTTTGACGCAATATTTCTAATATAACACTAAAAATTAACCTCGGATATTAAGTTTCAATTTATTTGGATGAAGCGTTTCCGAATTATGAGTATGTAAAGTTTTGAGCTCCTAATGTTAAATTAGCTTCCAAGACTTCCATTCATATCTTCTGTAATAATTATCTGCTCACTCTGATTATTTGTATAACGTTACTAAACTCCCCAAACACATTTACGGGATTTTTATTTTTGTGGAAATAATTATTTGTATGAAATATTAATTATGAAATCAATAATCGAAAAATATGAATACAAACCTCGACATGTTTTGATAAAAATCGATTCACAAAGGGTTTTTATATGTTTATGTAAAATTCCAGGTGGTTCCACCCTCAAGTTCTTTCGAAGTGTTTAAATATTCAGCATCACGATGATTTTAGGGATCGTATAGTTTAAAAAACTGACTAATTTGAAAAAGTTATATTAATTGTAAGTTAATCTTTATTTTAAAAAACAGGCATTTATTTTTACCCAGTTTTAATAAAAATTTTGTATAAACGCTGTTGTATAGATGCAACCTAATCAAAGTAATTCTGCTACTGTATTGAAAGGTGAAAACATGTATTATTTTAAATTGAATAAATACACACACACACAAGAGAACACCACACCCAGACATGAAAATGCTCACCCTCTCATTCAGGAATCGAACCTGCGACCCTTTGGCTATGAGGTAAGCTATAATGTTGAATGTCAAGAAGATAGTTCAATAATTTACAACAGTGCTATGGTCAATCAACGAAACATCGCCCTTCAAATTGAGGTTTTCAATATGAAGCTGATCCCCGAAAATTGCACATGCCAGAATATTGAATACCATCGGATATTGAATATCTTCGGATATAAGATAGAAACGTCGTGAAAATTTGAATGTGAACTAATTTGGGGGTCTAGAACTTGTGGGTGACGACATAATTGGGTGTTGCCATTGAAAATTTCAAAGTTTGTGAGCGTTTAGATATGAAGACGGTCCCTTATGCAAATTTTACGCACATTAATTTGTACAGAATGTCATTCCTAATCGAATGGTATCTTACAATTTTCTCTACGATGAACGATGATCGATTTACAGAGCGTTTTTTCTCCGCGGCTGTACATAGCCTGACTTACAAGCTCGGAGGCACTAAGGGGTCCTCTTCTTGGGGAGCGTGGTGGGCTTCCTATGACGTCATCCTATTTTTTGTCCTCATGATATATAATTTTTGAGCCATGGTAGCGTTACACTGATGCCGTGTCGTTTTGTATGGGCTTTGCCATTATGATAGTGCTTGAATTCACTATTTTTATTTAAGCAAATAAAGATTAATTTATTTGCTTAAAGATTTATCACATATTTGTTATCCCGAATTGTAATTGACCGTGAGTCCAGGTTTCTGCCTTTGAAATAGAGTATTTTTGTGTAACGCATCCCTAAAAGTACAAATATCGTTAAAATAAATTTTCTAGTTCTTTTTACAGAACCTTAGTACCCAATTTCAGTTTAATTCTCATAAAGAACTGCATTTTAGAATCTGATTTTTTTATAGTTTTGAGTATGGAGCATCTCAGCAAATGTACTTTTACTTTGAAAATTTCCGTTTTCCTCCTCAGTTCCATATAAAGATATTTCAAGTTTCACGTTTGTATCTTACTAGAAAGAATGGTTTGTATTTACCTAATTGCTCGAATATTTTAATGTGCAGCCCTTCTTTAAGTGAAAACTACGTATACAACTCAACTACAACTGTCTCACTCAATTTTTTTTAAATAATCATCTACCGAATTTCGAGCTTCTACCTCTCTTAAGAGAGAATAATTCCTTTTTCTCCTTCAAATCGAAGATTTTAGTGTGTGGCACCCCTAGAATAATGAATATTGGAAAACTGATTTTTCTCGTTCTATCGAACAATCGTTTCGGGATTATGTCTCGTCATGGAAAGTGCTTAAAAATATTCGGAAATATATTCGGAAAGTACTTAAAAACTAAAAAGACATACAAACAGACATTTAAGAGTTGGTATAGGGTACCTAGGAAAGTTTATTAGCACCTCAATCACTTTGGAAGAAAAGGTAAATGAGTGTACGCGTACGTTAGTTCTGTCTATAGTGAAGCAACCATATCCGATCGAATAAAAGTAATTGCAGCGCTTCTAACGAAAAATTAAAAAGTTAGAATAATGAATTTGACAATCAAACGAGATAGACCCAAAACGTCAATTACAAAGTTATTCATTGTCTAAAACAACAAAGTTACAAAGTTGTAAATCATTGTCTAATGAGTAGAAATCCACACCAGGAACAAATGAAACACGTGTGCGGAAGGCATTAAATACCAGTCATACTTAATCGGTTGATGACTGTCTCAGGGCTCATCTCCATCTGATTGGACTGCTTCCCCGGATTGCACTTTATGTGACCTGGGACAGCCTATGTCAGGAAAACATTTAGACAGAGTGCCCTGCACTAGTTACTTTTAATTCGTCAATAGATGAGTTGCACCCACGTCACAGTCACCGCCATACTCTTTGTAAAAGCCGTCCGACATCACTGGCTTTCTATGATTTCAATGTTAAAGTGCTAGTTGTTAACATAGTGTAGCGATTTTTTCTTGATAGGTTTACAATATGAAATTATCTGATTACGTCGAGAAATTGCCTTTAGAAAGCCAACAGAGGTATAGAGAAAAATTAATTATTACGGGTTTATCTGACGATCCATGTATTATTCTAATACAAAATTTTTCTTGATCGCATGTTCTGATACCATCCGTCAAATGGTCTTATGTAATGCTATATTTTACAGTTACTCTAAGTCAGGCTACAAAACAAGAAGTCAAGGTACTTTTGATGCTTATTTATTTTAATGCAATAGTGTGTAAATCTTAATATATTTATTATAATTGAATAAATTAACTAATTTGCGAAATAATCAGTTCATATTATTTATTTGGTAGATAATAAGGCTAACTATTTGATGTTTAACATTGAAAATCTATAAAAATTTATATTCGTTTGGGTGTGTTGATATTCTCATCACCTTAAATTGTCCTAACTATTCTCTTTTATCTATTTCACAAGTGAACTATATTTTAATTTTGTATGTTTCTATGTAATACATTATGAGGAAATAAATTTGTCAAGTAATATGAACGTTATCATTTTATTATGTAGCATAATTGTTATCTTTTAATCTCCCATTTTACAATAGTACGGATAGACCGATGTTACAAAAAACATGGGCGCTGTGCAGTGGAATCGCGAACGTGACGTCACATGAAACTCATCTATGGAGAAATGCTGGAGAGCTCGCTGTCTAATGGACAACGATCGAAATTTGTCAACAACACTTAATCGGTTGCTAGATGCACACCACAATATTGTTAAAGGCTACCGAACGATTCCCAAGCGTATGCAAATAATCGTGTATGCAAATATTTCGTGCATTCCCAGTATATATTCCTACTCATTTTACAACTTTGTAAATGACATTTTCCCTCTATCTCGCTTGGTTGCCGAGTTCGGGTTCCCAGCATTTCAATAATCCGCTAGGAGAGCTGCAATCACTTGTATTCGGTTGGATAGAATCACTTAACTATTGACAGAAAGGATGTGTACATTCCCTTATAAGGTTACTGAAGTGCTTAAGTGTTATTGAAGTTCTTTCTGAAGTGATAGTTACTGAAGTGCTTTCCTAGGAACCCTGTATGTAGATTGTCTTAAGTATGAACTTACCTTGGATATTCGCTATCTTCAAAGCAAACTGATGCATTTTCTTTCGCACACGAGGGCGTTGCGTCAAGTATCGGATTGACTTGCCGCTCATTGCCAGCATTCAGAAACGGATAGGCGTTTTCTGGCAGCGACGTTATTTGGTTTAAAGGACCTCTAGGATCAAAATTTGGAGCTGGATAACGAGGTGTGTCCCTACTTCTATCCGGATATTCTACGAAAATTGGACTTTGGGGTCTTTGGTACCCGAAATCCACTGGAGAATCCCTGAATAGTTCCTCGGGCACGAATCTGTACGTATGATTGCTTCGCTGGTTTCGTAGAGTGTTAATGGCGTCTCTATAAGGATCTGAACTGGGAAAGTTTCTTTGCTCTTGTGGTGACGGCTGGACGTTGTCTTTCGTTTCTTCAGAGATGTTTTGAGGAGGTAGGTTTTCTTCGATGGCGTATCCGGCTTCGTTAGTTGGATATCTGATGTAAACATTGCCTTCATTTTGCAGTCTCGTACCAAACGGTGCAGAAGACGGATCATTATTATTGGATAGACTTTCCTCTTTTGATTCTCCTTCGTTGGACTTTTTGCTTTCTTGAGAAGTGTCGGAGTCCGGCTGTTGATCATTAAAACTTCTCTGATTTTGTGGGTCTACTGCTACAGGATGCCTGAAAAACTGGGAAGAAAATCTGTCGTCAGAGTTAGGATAGTTAGACAGAAAACTTATTGGCGGATTGTTGAAAGTATTAGCGGCTTCGTTTAGATTTGCACCGTAGAAATTAGGTCGAATTCGATATTGTGGATCCACAGTTGGGTTGCTAAAATAGTTTGCAAAATTAGATCTAGAGCCATCGTCGACATTTTCGAAATTTGGGTAAAATCCGTTCGGTGGAACTTGAGGTTGCATATTTCGTACTGGGTCAAACAAAATGGGCTGCGTTTCAACTTGGGGAAAGCTTTGATAAAATAGCCTTGGGTCTTGGAAAGGATTTCGTTGAGAAGATTGAAACATAGGAATATTATTAGGAGTTCGAGCAAAGCTGGCAAATCCAATATCGTTGCCTGAAGAGAATGGGTTTTGGAAAGCAGCGGTTGTGTAATCTGGGAATCCTGATGGCGGAGTATTTAAAATCCCATTTTGGGCAGCTGTTGCCATAATGGCATTTACAGGAACACCATTTCTTGGTGGCATATCAAAACCTCCCCGCATGACAGATCCAGGTCTAAGAGTATAAGGCGATTGTGGTGGAACTGAATAGGCTACTTGCGGTACTATTCTCCTGGCGTTCAAGGGTCGATTGTCATTGGAACTTCTATCCGGTTCCTGTACATTTTCCGATTGTTCTGAACTCTCTGGTCTAGATATCTGCCGATTCCTGAATCTTATAGGTCTTTGATAGGGCCTTTGGTATCCGCCTTGAGTAAGCTGCAGAAGAGGAGCTTCGTCTTGGACCCTATTGGCGGGGGAGCGAGATCGTTGCCCATATCGGAGGGGAGGGGGATCTTTCGTTAGTTCCTGTTTAGAATCATCAAATTGAACACTAGGCTTGCGTGTCTGCACATCAAATTCAGGATTTACTTCGCCCTGTCTACGTATGCCTGTCCCAAGAGCAGTTGTAGATACTACGGGGTTTGCGGAAGTACCATCCATTTCGTCGATTCTAATGTTCTTGTTTTTGTCGTCTTTGGAATCTGCACCACCGTTTCCGTCAAATAAATCTTGGGTATCGTCACTGATGAAACTCTCAAATAAAACTGAAATAAAATAAAGACATTTAAGTATGCGTTGGAAACCAAAATCTATTAATAAATAAAATACAAATATAGAAAAAAGCTTATATGGGCAGCACATGGTTTTCCCAACATGATGCAATGACTTTATTTTGTACAAGATTAAAAGCACAATGCTTTTGGGTTGAATTAACATCACGCAGATTAAAAATGGATGTTTTTGGCAACTTATTAGTCCAAATAGAATGATTTATTCAAGGCAAAATCCTCATCAAAATGTGACTAGCCTTCAATTAATATCCCACAAAACTATTATAAAGAGTATCTTCTCTCGTGAATAGAACGAATGAGATTTGCGAGAATGGTGTTAACTGATTTATTGCATAATTTTGTATATGGAAAGTGGACCCATTGGGTGACACTTACTACTTTTTATAATTTAACGTAATTCTTCAGATCAATTTATTTAAAAAACGTGAAATATCTCGAGAACGGTTCACGCTAGTGTTCTAACATTTGTCTCATTCGTATTCTAGTATAAAATTACGTGTTTAAAACGATTATTTAATTCACATTATTGAAGACCTTGATTTTTTAATGATATTTTTCAAAAATTCTTTCAAAAATTGGGGCGTTTAAAATCAATAAAATTCCAGTATTTGCTGATTGTACTAATCGTGCGAAATGTGATTTGAAAATCTCCATTAGTTCGCGAGATTTGATGTCCCCCAGAAGGGACGCGACGAACTGACACTATTTCGTCAAAGACAAAATGAGCTCGTTTCGTTTTTTTACATCGAGTATGTTAGTTCTTTAACACTGTCGAAGGGGATTCAGTGTATTTGCGAAACAGCTTTATGCTACATTATTGCTTTATTTGTGCTTAAATACGTTGGCCTTGGTTTTCTTATCATTTGTACAAAGTAATTTTTACTTATTAACGTTAAATATCATTTTAATTGTGTTATCCTTTTTCGCCATCAAAGTCTTGGAAATATGTGGCTTGTGCAATTTTTTGGTCACTGTTATATCAAGGTACGGATAACATCTTTATCCTGCCAGAATAAAACTCACGTTCCATAAAACGGATCTCCAAGGCTAGCTCTCATAAATTTTTTATAGA
Source organism: Amaurobius ferox (assembly GCA_951213105.1). Taxonomy (NCBI): domain Eukaryota; kingdom Metazoa; phylum Arthropoda; class Arachnida; order Araneae; family Amaurobiidae; genus Amaurobius; species Amaurobius ferox. The sequence goes on along the minus strand of OX578147.1, from coordinate 924,191 downwards.
ATAGCTTACCCTCAAATATAGCTGCAAAATATTAAATTTGCATGAAAAATATTCTTCACGTCATTGTTATACCATCTAAATGAAATTAACAATTCGAAAGCAATTAAAGACGGATGCTATCATTTCTACGTATTTTTATATTCTCAATGAAACACCCCAAATCCATTGCGCACCGTATATAGTCACAAGAATGCAAATTTAGTCTTTGTCATACTTATTCTTCAAGGGTATTCATCACATTGAAGAAATATATGCATTTTGTGCAATTTCACCATTTATTGTTGCTGATTTTGACTTTTGAATTAAATTCAAAATTAAAGTATTGTATATAAAAGGCTTTTATAAAATATTAAACGAAAAGTTCAAGTTATATAACAAGAAACCGACATAGCACTCATTGATCAAAGCTAAGGGGACTTCCTAACACAAATACAATAACAATGTCCAACATGGGCGTATGCAGGATATTTTCAAAGGGGGGAGGGGTGCTAAAATTGATTGCATTCAAAGTTTAGAGAATACTATTAACCTTGAAATATGTATTGTTACAAAGTAAATTAGATGGTATGAGCATCCAATTTTAAGAATTAGTGTGTATAGTACTTAAATAGTATGCACCCATTTTTAAGAAGTAGTGTGTACCACCTTTAAAAATATTTCCCCTTTCATAACAGAATTTTAAACTTCCTGGAGATAGAGCATCTAAACTAACAAATTGGACATTCATAAACATACCAACATGAATAATCCTAAGTTTTTCACTTAAGTATAAGTTTAAATTGTCTTTATTAATATACACGTGGGAGAAACACGTGGAAGAAAAGTGTGGTTGAATGTTCTAATTCCAAAAAGCATTTTTCTTATTTTTTCTCACATTGGCTTTTAATTACGTTAAAAATTCTCCAGAGGAGTGTTTTGGCACTCACCTGACTCTCCCAAAATACGCCCATGATGTCTGATCATTCGTTATATAAATGCCAAGAGCCCAAACTTTGACTTGTACTTCAATTTTAAACTTTGTTCTTAGTATTTTATATCGGAAAAGAATGTATGGTACCCCAAAAGCTTTAAAATGACGTAGTTTTGAATATAGGACTGTATTTCAATAAGTACTGAACTAAAATTTTGCTCACCAAAGTTTCCGTAAGTGCTGAATTGATTGCCGTCAAAATTTACTCACGTTTCTATCAATATATTTTTCAAACAATCTGATGTGGGTAGCACATGGCTATCTTTATATAATTCAATGAATTTACTACTTTAACAATAAAAAAAAATTGGGTTGTTCTTATAGTAGATATTAATATTATTTTCAAGATATTGAATTGACGTCATTGAGTTGTCATTTTAATTGATTTAGCGTAAATTTTATCCATTTGGCGAGATTTTCGTTAATTTGGCAATATTTAGAAAAGTCACTGAGTTAGCTTCATTCAGCTAAATTCGTCGCCAAAATCTCGCCAAGCGTTATGGACTGAGAAATAAGTTATTCTTATAGCAGATAAATGACTATTGGTATTCAAATGCAAAAGTATTACTCAAAGTATCTTTTCTCATGAATGGAACGAGCTAGATCCACGAGAATGATGTCACCCAATGTATCGCATGATATTACATATCAAAAGTAAATATACTTCTCAACAGTTAATCTTTTTTTTTTAATTTATGGGACTTTTTGACAAATTTATTAGAAAAATGTGCAATATCTCGAGAACAGTTAAAACTAGCGTTCTAAAGTTTATATCAATCGTTTTCTAAAGGAAAATTACATAAGAAATATCTATTTGTGTAACTTTATTAATGGTTTTGATTTTTGGATGATTTTTTCAAAATTTCACTCGAAAATTTAGGGGGTTCTGAACATTCGAGTGAGTTTAAAAACAATATGCTTCCTGTATTCCTGAAGTGTAATTTTTGTACCAAATTTCATTCGAACCGCTCCATTCGTTCGTGAGATATCGTCTCCACAGACTCACTGACACACACACACACACACACACACACACACACACACACACACACACACACATACTTTCACACACCCACCCATGCACACACACACACACACACAAACACACACACACACACACACACACATACTTTCACACACACACACATATTTTTACACACAGACATCACCTCAAAAACGTTCGATTCGTATTCAGGGATGCTTGAAGCGTGCTCTCCCGTCGAAAACTCGAATCCGAATTTTCGACCTCGTTACAATACTTTCCTTATACAGTATACTATGTATACAAGGAAATTAATAAAATTTTCATACTTAATAATTAATACTGATAATTTGTTTGAAGATAAAAAATGGTATATATTTTGTTTGAGATATTTAGTATCCTAATAAGTAGGAATTAGTTTAGCAGACTAATTATTCCAGAAAATATGAAAGAAACACTTCGCACCCATTTAACATTAGACGCTCGAAATTTCAAGCAGTCATAACTCCCCAACAGCTTGAGTAAAAATTATGTATTTTATTACATGAATTCGGGGTACTTTGATCTGGAGAATCAGATCATGTTATCGAAAGTGAATGCTACCCTCTGGAATAAATCGAATTTGTGCAAAGTTGAATATCAAGACGATTTATTCAAATTAGTTGCTCATATTATTGTTATAGCAGGCATTAGGAGTCTAATGATACATTTGGTTTTAGGAATAACGCGCGGTGTTTGGATTCTTTAGTTTCAGGTAAAATAAAAGTCGTCTGCATTATGCCATTTCTATCGAAGCGGGTTTTCTTTTAATATTTTCACAACCCCTGGGCCTATAAACGTAAAACATATTACTCGCAGTAACGTGGAGAATATAATCATACCCAATAAAAAAAATTAAAAAATCTGTCAAAAACTGTGTATTTGTATACGGGAGACAAACATAAAACTAAATAAACAAGAAAGATCAATCATGCAAAATCATTGATTATGAAACACTTTCCCAACTGAAATGCAATTTTATTTAAATATCTCTAAAATTTGATACATTCAGCGGTGATATTTTTTCAATTATCGTAGTACTACAGTAATTTATTATACTTGAAAACTCAAAACTTCATCGAAATATAAATTGTCTGCTTCTCTATGTAAAATAAAGGAATATTTAATTTATATCACTTATATTCCAGATTCCAGAGCTAAATAATTTTGTGTGAAAAAAATTCAGAAATTTTTATATAACTCACTTTACAATCTCTTGATTTGCTTACATTCTGCATAAGTTAAAATTATGCTTCGTTGTAGAAATAATCAAAGTTTAGTGATCATTTAAAATAAAAAATATTGTAATTACGTAGGCACGGAATTTAGATACAGAAATAATACGCAAAATTACAGTTTTAAGGCGGATGAAACATTAAATATAAATTTAAAGATCATGATCTTTACATACGGAAGAAAAATGGATACCATATTTTATTTTGTAATGAGTCATGTGATATTTTCATATAACATTTGTGTAATTATTATTTCAATTTTTATTTAAAAACTACCTAACATATTTTGCTGACATTTTTTTATACATTTTTACTTTCCTTATATACATAATGTACAAGGAAAGTATTGTGACGGGGTCGAAAATTCGAATTCGAGTTTTCGATGAGAGAGCACGTTTTAAGCATCCCTGATCACGAATCAAACATTTTTGAAGTGATGTCTGTGTGTGTGTGTGTGTCAGTGAGTCTGTGGAGACGATATCTCACGAATGAATAGAGAAATTTGGTACAAAAATCACAATCCGTAAACACTGGAAGCCTATTGTTTTTATACGCAGTCAAATGTTCAGAACCTCCTAAATTTTCGAGTGAAATTTTGAATAAATCATCAAAAAATCAAAACCTTAATAAAGTTAAGCAAATAGACATTTCTTATGTAATTTTTCCTTAGAAAACGATTGACAGAAACTTTACAATGCTATCATGAACCGTTCTCGAGACATTGCACATTTTTTAAACAAATTTATCCAAAAATCCCCAAAATTAAAAAAAATATTAACTCTTGAGAAACATGTTCACTTTTCATATGTAATATCATTCGATAAATTGGGTGACATCATTCTCGTGTACCTAGCTCGTTCCATTCATGAGAAAAGATACTTTGAGTAATACTTTTGTATTTCAACGCCAAAAGTCATTTATCGGCTATAAGAATAACTTATTTCTCCGTCCATAACGCTTGGCTAGATTTTGGCGACGAATTTGGCGGAATGTCGCCAACTTGGCGACGACTTTTTTAAATGTTGCCAAATTAAAGAAAATCTCGCCAAATGGATAAAAATGACGCTAAATCAATGAAAATGACGACTAATCGTCGAACACTCAATATCTTGGAAAAAATATAAATATCTACTATAAGAAAAACCCATATTTTTACTGTAAAAGTAGTATATTCATTGCATTATATAAGGAAAGTCATGTGTTGCCCACATCAGATTTTTTGAGATAATTTGAATATTTCCTAAAATTTTCGAAGCAATTTGTGAATTTTAACTTCGTTTAATATTTGAAAAATTATGTCCTATAGGGTTCATTGTATTTCATTTTTTCAACCCGGGTTCAGTCCGAAAGTAATTGGGGGATATTATCTATTTATATTCTCATATGTCCCACAGACCGTCTCAACAACATACTAAAATTACATTTGAGAAAGTCATTTTTACGGCAGTTATCGTGCGAACGGACAGACAGACAGAATGAACGAAGTCATAAACCCTTTTCAACTATGTTAGAAAGTGTTAATAAGCAAATAAGCAAGCAGACTTTCAGTTGTCTAGTTAAACGAATTAACATATGAGAGTCTGCGCATGAACGAGCTAAATATATCCCACAGTTCTACTGCCGATTGACTCTCCATGCAGTGAAAGGAGTTTAACAGTGAAAACTCGCATTGCTTTTATCTTTCAGCATCAAAGGGCTGTTTCGCATATAAAACAAGAGCCGCTGCTTTTAATATGTATGTCGTTCTTGTACATTTATGCAGTACATTTTTACTTTCCTTATATACATAATGTATAAGGAAAGTATTGTGACGGGGTCGAAAATTCGAATTCGAGTTTTCGACGGGAGAGCACGTTTCAAGCATCCCTGATCACGAATCAAACATTTTTGGAGTGATGTCTGTGTGTGTGTGTGTGTGTGTGTGTGTGTGTGTGTGAAAGTATGTGTGTATGTGTGTGTGTCAGTGAGTCTGTGGAGACGATAACTGACGAACGAATGGACCGATTCGAACCAAATTTGGTACAAAAATCACAATCCGTAAACACTGGAAGCCTATTGTTTTTATACGTAATCGAATGTTCAGAACCCCCCTAAATTTTCGAATGAAATTTTGAAAAAATCGTCAAAAAATCAAAACCGCTAATAAAGTTACGCAAATAGACATTTCTTATGTAATTTTTCATTAGAAAACGATTGCCATAAATTTTAGAAGGCTAACATGAACCGTTCTCGAGATATTGTGCATTTTTCAAAAAAATTATGAAAAAGTCACATAAAAAAAAATTCCTATTGAGAAACATGTTCACTTTTCATATGTAATACCATGCGATAAATTGAGTGACATCATTCTCGTGGATCTAGCTCGTTCCATTCATGAAAAAATATACTTTGAATAATACTTTTGTATTTGAACGCCAATAGTCATTTATCTGCTGTAAGAATAACTTTTTTCTTAGTGCATAACTCTTGGCGAGATTTTGGCGACGAATTTGGCGGAATGTCGCCAACTTGGCGACTTTTTGAAATGTTGCCAAATTAACGTAAATTTCGTCAAATGGATAAAAATGACGCCAAATCAATGAAAATGACAACTAATTGTCGAAAATTCAATATCTTGGAAAGAATATTAGTATCTACTATAAGAAAAACCTATTTTTTTACTGTAAAAGTAGTAAATTCATTACATTATATAAGGAAAGTCATGTGTTGCCCACATCAGATTTTTTTTACTGTAAGACGGATTGTCTTTTGACGTGAGCAATGCTTATGATCGGGGTAGAAGGTCTGAAATTACAGCGCTACCGAAAATGTAAACTACACCTTTATGAATATACAAAATAATTTCAATATTTTATCATTTTGAGATATTTTTTTCTAAAATAATAAAAAGTTTTCGTCCGAGCGAGTTTCGCCTTACTTTTAATATCTCCTAAATTATTAAATATAGATATAAACAATAAGCGAAAAATATTTAGTCTGAATACAGTTTCCAGATTGGTATAATTTGCTTTTGCGAAGCTTTTACAGTTTTCCAACAGCTGCCTTGTCAAATTGGAGAAGATTGAAAACTTTCAGTTTTTAAAGTTTTAATGTTTATTTCTCGAATACTCAAGAAACTAGCTATAAATCATTAACAAGTCATTTGTAGACCTTTAAACGCCCTAATAAGGATATAGTATAATTGCATTTTATATCGGATTCCTATTTTTTGAAATACAGCGGTTATAATTTCGATATTTTAATATTTTGAGCTATATTGAAAATGTGGTTAATTTGTATATTTTAGCTATCTATAAGCGAGTCAGATATAGCTCTCTGAAATCCCTGTAAAGTTATATAAATGAAAATTTATTTGAATTTTATTTCACAAGACATTGTTTGGTTAAAATAATTTCGAACTCATCGAAATATAGCCATCGCCGTATTTTATACATTATTTTTATTTTCATGAATTATTTACTACTGGCAACATTTTACGGGATTTCAACTATAAAGGTATAAAAAAAGGAGGCAGAAAATTTTGAAGCCTATATGATATATTGGTCAGTAATTTCATTAAAATATGAATCAATTGTGCTTGATTTATATTTCATTAAAATATGAATCAAACACAGGTGATTCATATTGTGTCAGCCAAGATTGATACTATTATTTGTCTTTATAATACCCTAGTTAAATCAGTTTCAGAGTATTGTGCAGTAATCTGGGACCCAGTTTACAATCTGCATTCTCAAGAAATAGAAACCGTGCAAAATAAACTTACTATGAATTACAGAATTTCTGGCTATTATCCTTATGATATGCACACTAGTGAACTCAGACAAAAATTTAATTTACTGTCTTTTAGAAAAAAAAGAAAATGGTCCTGCCTCTTGTTTCACTATAAAGTTTTAAATAATACTATTGATTGCTCCATTTTACTTGGAATTCCATTTCTTTCGCCTGGAATTCTATTTACCTGTTAATAAATATTAGGGAAAAAGACATTATTTCACTCTTCTACTGTTAAACACAATTACATTAAGAGTTATTCTACCTATAAATTTGTTGATCTCCATAATACTTTTTATACTGATATTGATATTTTTAATTTGATTCCTGCCCATTTTGGAAAAGACTGTTTTAATGCACTTGACATGTATACTACTTAGTATTCTTGTATTTTATCCTTTGTTCTTTTTATATTTATGTGGTTACTGTAACTGGATTTCATATGTAGTTGCCACGTAAATGTCGTTAGCAAATGGGTTCTGAACATTCGATTGAGTTTAAAAACAATAAGCTTCCAGTATTCATGCATTGTAATTTGTATACCAAATTTCATTCGAATCGCTCTATTCGTTCGTGAGATATCGTCTCCGCAGATTCACTGACACACACACACACACACAGAGAGAGAGAGAGAGAGAGAGAGAGAGAGAGAGAGAGAGAGAGAGAGAGAGAGAGAGAGGCATCGCTTCAAAAATTTTCGATTCGTGATCAGGGATGCTTGAAACGTGCTTTCCCGTCGATAACTCGAATTCGAAGTTTCGACCCCAGGCACAATACTTTCCTTATACATTATACTATGTATATAAGGAAAGTAATAAACGTGCAGGCCAAAGCTCATAAAAATATACATTTATTTTCCCCTCTGATATGGATTGTGTAAAATCTGAATGCGTGAGAAAATCAAGAGTAGATTTGTGCAGAAATATAAACTCAGTGCTTACGCAGATCGTCCATGGTGACGTCTCTCTCCGGAGCCAGATCGTTGTCATCGCTTTCCCTAAACTTGTGTATTCTTGTTTCTGCTGGCAACCCATCGGTCGACTCGGATTTATCGTTGCCAGCTAAGGTTTCTACACTTTTTGTTACGATTTCGGTATTTAGGGGAGATTCCAACCCCCGATCACCGGTTGATACAGTAGAATCGCCTGATGCCACTGAAAGGAACAAAATAGCCTGAAATTAAAAGAAAATATTTTAGTGGAACAGTTTTAGTAACCTGTTGATTATTAGTCTATCTGTATACATACAATCAGCTGTTGTTGTTGTTGTTGAGACCCAGACCGTCCGATCTACCAGAAAGGTGTAAGGTAACCGTTTGAACGGCCGGGAAGTGCTACCCAATTTAGACCGGATCCCAGTGGGGGAAGCATACACAGGGATCGTACCCTCCTTCCCCTACCACCAACCTCTCGGATTGACTTACGGACCCACACGTTTAACGTGATCGTACTCCGCATGAACACGGCGGCAGTTGTGGCAGCGTGCAAATCCAGGGCGCAAATCCCCGGGCTACCGCGCCCGAAATGTGCCAACAGCACGCGGTATTCTCAGGTGGTCACCCACCTAAGTACTAACCGCGTCTGATGCTGCTTGACTTCGGTGATCTAACGAGAACCGGTGTTTTCAGAACGGTTGGGCCGTTGGCATACAATCAGCTGTGACTGACTGATCGAAATACATAGCTCAAGAGTGCTACAAACACCCAATTGAACAAGATCTTAAATTAAAAGCAAAAACTGCTCAACTGATCATTCCTCGTTCAAAAGGGTACCATGGTTTCGCAGTCAATGACGCTCATCAGCGCGGTGCAGGCGATGAGGCGGTCGGTGAGCACAAACTCCTTAAAGCAAGGATTTCAGAATTTTTCTGAAATCCTTTCGTTGGGTTCGAAGTATTTTACTTCGAACCCATCGATACATAGCATTAAGTTAATCTCACCCATCGCGTACAAATTTCAGAGCATTCCGTATAAAGTGCCGCATAAAGGGCTCAATTAATGATCCATCACCACCGAATGGGCCGTCGCTAAAAGACTGTTGTTTCGAAGTTGCAGAACAAATAACAGAAAACAACCTTTTTTAACTTAGAATTATCAAAATTCCGATTTAAATAATTTTCCTAATAAATGCAATTAGACAAACAAGTAAGCTTACTGCGAACGAACGATGTCTGTGTGGCTATGTATAAGTTGAAGTAGACATTGTTAACAGGTTCTAGCCTCGGTGATGCTAGGAATGAACGCCACGTCGTTTTACGCCAAGTTGCTGCTAGATATGTATTTCTAAAAAAAGTTATCTATTTGAAACAATTCACATTTTAATAATGTAAATTTAACAAATTTTAACAAACAATTTTTTTGCGGAGTATGTGATTGAGTCGATATTTTCTCATATTATATGGGTAATCGAAAATCCGCGACCATCCAATTTTAAAATTATACTAGCAATGGTGGCCGCAGATAGAGGTCACTAAATATACAACCAGTCTTATAGCAATCAATTTTTGTTGCAAAGCCACAAAAGTGGATCGAAATTCAACAAGAGCAGGTCGAATGGGTCCATTGAAGATATTTTTTTTTATTTATTTATTACCTAGGCCATGTAGCTCACCCAAAAGGCGTAGAGCAGTTACAAGGGACGGCTGGGAAAAACACAGAAAAGCAATACAGAAGACACATATACAAGACAGTACAATGCACCTAAACAAAACAGTACATTGCACATATACAAGACAATACGCATAAACATCGAATACTACTCTACTTGCTAAATCCTTTCCTGGAAATCAATCATAATGGTTTTCAAGTGTTTGTAAAAATAAAAATAAATTATACACAGAATTAGAAACTGCATTCTTAATATTAAAAGGATTTGTGATGATATTATGATTTACTGGTTTATGAGTTGTCGATTCTTTTAACTATCTTTTGATAAATGAAACATGGGTTAAATTTTTGCACTGTTCTATTTTTGTGTGTATATTTTTGTTTTCTTTTTTCCTTTTTAAATCTTTTCATTTCTCTCGTTTCAAACCTTTCATTCAAATTTATTTTTCAACATTTTTATATTCATTAAAGTATTGTACGTATATGTATTTTGTCTATGTACGTCTGTTTATGCCTATGTGTTATTTTACCGTGATTTTTCCTGTTATCCCTTGTTACAGCTCTAAACCATTTGGATGACTTGGACGCACTGAATAATAAATAAATAAAAACTGTACACTCCCTTTATTATTTTAGAACTTTCATTCATCATATAAATATTGTTTCAGTCGTTTTTGATTATTCAGTAAATGTAAATATATGTAAATGTTATCAGTATATGATTCCAAAATTCTGTGTCCCCATTGCCTAATAGACAAGACATCGATCTCCAACATCCAGGGATTTCGGATTCGAGTCCCGCCAAGAGTATTTTTGCACTTTGTAGGATCTATATTATTTCAGAACTTTTATTTATCTGATAAATAGTGTTTCAAACTTTTTAATTATTCAGTAATTGAAAATATTATTATTTCTATTCGTTGAGAATAATGTTTCGTTAGATTTAAATTGTGTCTGGTTTTATTTGATTATTTATTAATTACAAACGTTATTTGTATCAATATGATTCGTAGGCTGAGTCCACTCGTGGCCTATAAATGGTTAGGAAATCGGTAACCGGGGATGTAGATTTAAGCCTCTCAAGCTGCAGATTTGGCATTTATTCACGGATACTTCTCTCTGTTCTTTAAAAGCATTCTTTCTTAAATTGTTTCAGATTTTATTTAATTATTCAGTCATTCGTTATAAAAATGTTCTTAATATGATACTACGTCCTTTAGTTCCTTAACGCTTATGAAAATGGCATGTAATTTTGATCTGTTTGCATTGCTGACTGTCATCCCTTGTGGCCTAATTAATAAGGTATGAGTCCTCTAAACCGGGGATTGCGGGTTCAAGTCCCACCGAAGGTACTTTTTCAATTAAGCATTTTGTCTTTTCTCGAATGTTTCAGAACAAAATATCTTTTCTCGAATGTATCAAAAAAATTTTCATTTTTTTAAAATGGATGATTTTATGATGATTGTTTTGCTCTAAGTACGTTTTAGACTATGAATTATTGTATTTTTGAAGTGTTACTTGTAATTTGATGATACTATTTCCTGGAAAATGCTCGGTAGTTACTAAGTGCAAATTAATACCGACCTATCTAAAACGACCTTATGTTTGGCCGGTTGTTCGCTGGTTAAATTGTCCGTTACTTTCTGTTCAAGCTTTGCATATTGAATATTGGAACTATAAGTTCGATTCTCTGTTACCTCCATTGTAGAAGCATGTCTGCACGTTTGTTGACGTTACTTTTATTATATAATTTTCTTTCACATAAAAAAGTGATTTGGGCTTAATGAGAGGATGACCCTCAACAGATGATAGAGAGGTGGTTGCTATATTTTTCTTTGTTTTGGCTATGGTTGGCTGCTGGCTGCTTGACAAGCTAGCTTATTTGCGGAGTGTCCCGAGTTTGGTTTCCAATATGCACATTCCCTTCTCAAAAATAAAATGTGTTATTGTCTTTTCTAATTATTAAGACAAACTGAATTCTAATTTATTCTGTTTGCATCGTGGACTGTCTGTTCTCGTGGCCTAATGGATGCTATTTAGGTCTCACAAGGGATTGGGTCCTATCGGGAGTACTTTTTTCAATTATGTATTTTGTCTTTTCTCGAATGTTTTAGAACATTCCTTCAGCAGATGTATAGTGTTTCAGAGTTTTCAATTATTCAGTAAGTATAAGTACTACTTATATCAGTTTGATTTGGAGACTGGGGAAATCCGTTACAATCCTTTAGCTAAAAGTTTTGCTATAATGCAATTTGTCTGTTTTCTATTTTTCAGAACATAACTTTAGTAACTATCAATAGAAACAATAATTTTTAGTAACTAAAGATACTAATTATATCAACTTGATTTAGAGGCTGTTGGAACCCCTGCCCTAATGGAAAATCTTCGAATTGTTAAAAAGGAGATTGCATGTTCAAGTCTCGCTGAGGGTACATCTTTCAATTATGCATCTTAGCTTTTCCCGATTGTTTCGGAACATACCTTCATGAGATTTCTACTGTTTATGATATTTTTAATTATTCTGTAACAAAAAAAATTAATTTGATCTGTTTGATTCCTAGGCTGTATGCCCGCCGAGGGTACTTTTTTAATTATTCATTTTGTCTTTTCTCGAATGTATCGGAACATGGTTTCATTAGATCTCTAGTATTTTTGAGTTTTTTAAATTATTCAGTAACAATAAATTCCAATTTCATCTGTTTGATTCGTAGGCTGTATGCCCTCCTCAACAAAAGTATATGGCATAGGTCTCTTAAATCGAAAAGTGAGAATTCGTGTCCCGTAGAGTTTACGCGAACCCGCATGTAATCATGTATATTGGGCGGGGACTTGGCCTGCTGGGTGTTCCTGTCTGCCGTCTCCGTCGTCGTTCCTCGTGAGGGTTGATGGCGCTTTCCCGCGGTCAGCGGGGCGTGGGTCTTTTGTCCAGTTGGACTCCTGAGAGTGCGTCCGTTTCATAAAGGAATCGGTGTCTGTCCTCGTCCGGGGGGCGGGTTGGGCCGTTGTTTTATTTCGGTGCTGGGGAATCTTTCCTTTCCCCAACACCGTACTAAAAGATTTTAATTCAATTTTGGCGAGTCGTACGGACTGGGACAGGTATGTAATTATGCATTTTGTCTTTTCTCGCATATTTCAGAACATGTCTGCCGAAGATTGTAATTTTTCAGTTTTTCAAATTAATCTGTAGGTATAAGTACGAATTATATCAGTTTGATTTGGAGGTTGTGGCACCTCTTGGCCTAATGGGTATGGCATACGCCATCTACATCCGGGATTGTGGGTTATAGTCCCGCAGCTAAAACATTTGCAATTATAGAGATTTGTCTGTTTTCTACTTTTTCAGAACATACCTTCATTAGATTTCTAGCGTTTTAAACTTCTTTTAAGTATTCAGTAACTTTAAATCCTTATATGATCCTTTTCCTTCGTAGGCTGTATACCCTCGTGTTATAAAGTATGTGTCATTGGCTCCGAAAAACAGCCCAGCCTAGTGTGTGTGAGTGTGAAGACCCAGACCGTCCGACTCATCCAGAGGACTTGAATATCTAATTGGACGGCCGGGAAGAGATCCGGCGACAACACCAGAATAAACACAACTAAACAAAACAGTAAACAAACAAAGCAGTAATCAAAAACAAAACACAACACCAAAACAACACAGCAAACCAAAATAAAAGGGAAGGCGGCACCATCGGGGAGGAGCAAGTAAAAACCAAGGGGATCAACAACCAGAGAAAAAGTTAAAAGCAGCAATGGCTCTCAGGCTATTCAAGTGATTTTGTTGGATATTTCTCTCGCTATGAGAACACAGTTTTTAATTTTGTTAATTGAAGTTTCATTCGAGCAGACACTCGAGAACCAGGCCGCGGAATTAGCGGGGGAAGGTTTAGAAAGATGAAAAGGTTTAGAGTGGGGGCAAGCAAAGACGTAGTGGTCTGCATCTCCAAAGGAACCGCAGGAACAGCAAGAGGTTGATTTAAATTTTAAAAAGTAAAGGTAATCCAAAAGCCCAGCCTAGTGTAATTTTTTCAATTTTTCACTTTGTCCATTTATATTCTTTCAGAAAAGTCCTTCATTAGTGACATGATCCAATGGACCAGACATTGTTTTAACATTAAAATAACTATTTTAAATTAAGTTATTCCAATCCCGGCATAGGAATTCAACAATCCTATGGTCCTTGGGAAAAGATGCGTTTTCAAGAGGCATGCTACGCCGATTTTACCAGCATCAGCTAAAAATAGAATTTCAGGTGTCCATGACGTCGAAGTAAGCAACATAACAACAAAAAAGGAGTAGGGAAGCAACCGTCTTGACCAATGGTGAGACAATGTCCGAATCCCCCGGTTTCTAAACGTAAAGTTCCGAAGAGGCTTTCTCTCTCTCTCTCTCTCTCGGGGCTCGTAACACAAAAATGATGTAGATAAAAAACGCTCTTTTTGTGACCAGGCTGCGGCCATTGCTGACCAAAATGGCACAGAGAAGCCAAAATCACTGGAAATACGAGCTGCGAAAATTTAATATCAATTAATAGATTCTGCAATTACTGAGTGATTTGAAAAGCACAAAGCCGCACCCTTGACGATTTGGATCGTTGTTGGAAAAACTACTAGGGACGGAATGTGTAAGTAGAAGTCTTGCAGCTTATGGCCAGCATCAGACGCACCACTGCCACAAAACTAGAAAACGAAATGCTCCCAGGAAGACTTTTGAAGGAAATAAGATTACACTGGGCCGCTTCATCGCATTGCAGTGTATTTAGCAACTACCAAAGACGATTCTCAGGCAAAACCGACGACTACTATGGGACGCATGAGAACACATCGTATGATTTAAATTAACATCGATAATTTGCTAATAAAAATCAAGTGTTGTGCTGATAGCAGTAACCACCGAGATTTTGAGTATAAATCAAGTGAGTCTTTAAAAATAACAATCATATGTGTGTGTTTTTTTTCTTTTTTTTTTTGGAGGGGGGGTGGATATTTAAGAGAAATCTGGAATTATATTTATCAAATTATACACCCGGTAGCCAGAGAAAATGACATTGTGCTTAAGGAGTGTACGTAATTTATATATATATATGGAAATAATTGATTATGGATTATGATTAGAATTTGAATATTGTGTTATATATACAATGTGCTAATGGTTTAATATGCATATAAATAAATATATTAGATTTATCGTCACTGGATTAAACACGAATGAAGCAAATAATAATACACAGAGAGTCAAATTTATTGCAGACAATAAATTATAATAAAAATAAAGAATAAATTAAAATTTTAAATTGTTTATTGTTTACAAATTCAAAGTGAGGTATTTCGTAATTAAATGGATTTGAGTGAACTACTTAAACTGCCTGCTGCAGATTTATTTTATATGCAGAAAGGTCACCAACCTTCACATATTTTAAATAGCCTCACAAACTAATCATTACTCACATACAAATATGTCAATTTTACGAGATGCTTTCTTATGATAATTTAAAAAATAAGTAATCATCAAATAATAAGTAACAAATTTTTTAATGAATAATTTTAATTGTTAACATGAAAGATCAATCATGCTTAAGGCACTGATTATGAAACACTTTCCAACTTCAATGTAATTTTATTTAAACATGTCTAAAATGTGTGTGTGTGCAATACATTCCTCGGTTATATTTTAAAACTTATCACAATACTACATTAATTTATTATATTTGAAAACTTAAACCTTCATCGAAAAAAATGAACTTCATTCAAATGACGGCATTGAAATATAAATTGCCTAGTTTAAACATCTCTAAAATGTAATACATTCCTCGGTAATAATTTTAGAATTATCATAATACTATAACAATTTATTATATTTGAAAACTTCATCGAAAACAGCCGAAATTCATTCAAATGACGTCATAGAAAAAATAACACGCCTGGCTCTATGAAAGAAGAATTTCATTCATAAATAATTTCCCATTCATGTCATTCATCACAATACTATAATAATTTATTTTATTTAAAAATTAAGACCATGGAGCTACAAGTAATTAAACTCTATGCGTAAAACTTCATCGAAAAAAATCGTCCTTCTCTTTGTAAAATCAATGAATATTTCATTCATATCAGCTAAGCAGACTCCATGGACTAATTGATTTTGTGTTAAAGAAATACCGCAATTCTAATACAACTAATTCTACATATTTTGCTGTTTACATTTTACATAGGTGAAAAATAGGCTTCGTTGTAGAAATAATCAAATTTGGATGAGCATTTAAACTCAAATATGTAAAAATGTATGAATGAAATGTTTACTGCTTTTACACAGAGAGCCAGGAGATCTATATTTCGATGACGCCATATGAATCAAGTTCGTTTTTTCGATGAAGTTTTAAATTTTCAAATATAAATAATTATTTCAGTATTGTGATATATTACCGCTGAATGTATCGCATTTTAGAGATGTTTAAATAAAATTAAAGTTGGAAAGTGTTTCATAATCAATGCTTTATGCATGATGGATTTTTCTTGGGATTTCTTAATACTTTTCGTTGTTGAGTAAACCTGTGAGATATAAACCATGGTGATAGTTTCCATTTAAATTCATATTTCAAACCTGCGATTTTCAAAAGTGACTAGTACGTTCAATAAACTTCCACAAATTTAATTGACTTTCACGTTAAAACCAACGATTTCCAACCTTTTGGTTGGGAATCATGGAGTTAGAGACTAGAACTCCTAGGGAAAAGTTTGGTTTTCCATTAATATCTCGACAACCCCTGGTTTTAGAAACTCAAAACTTGACTAAATTTATGCGAACTATTTTGAAGCTACCCACCAAATTTCATTAAATACGGTTCAGCAGTTCTCCCGTGACGATGAGACAAACGAAAGTGTCGTTTTTCACGAATATCTCGAGAACCACTGGTCGTAGAAACTCAAAACATGGACTAAATTTTAAGTGGAACTATTTCAAGACTATCCACCAAATTTCATTAAATTCGGTTCAGCCGTTCTCCCGTGATGTTGGGTCATACATATATACATACATACATACTTTTCTTCTTTATATATATAGATGGGGAAATGAGTCCTCCCTTACAAAACTTACTTTAGCCTCTCCGCTATATATGAGGTACTAAAAGTAACCTACTTTTTACTTTCCTTATATACATAATGTATAAGGAAAGTATTGTGACGGGGTCGGAAATTCGAATTCGAGTTTTCGACGGGAGAGCACGTTTCAAGCATCCCTGATCACGAATCAAACATTTTTGAAGTGATATCTGTGTGTGTGTGTGTGTGCGTCAGTGAGTCTGTGGAGAAGATAACTAACGAACGAATGGACCGATTCGAACCAAATTTGGTACAAAAATCACAATCCGTAAACACTGGAAGCCTATTGTTTTTATATGCAATCGAATGTTCAAAACTCCCATAAATTTTCGAATGAAATTTTGAAAAAATCGTCAAAAAATCAAAACCACTAATAAAGTTACGCAAATAAACATTTTTGTGTAATTTTTCACTAGAAAACGATTGACATAAATTTTAGAACGCTAACATGAACCGTTCTCAAGTTATAGCACATTTTTCAAAAAAATTATCAAAAAGTCATATAAAATAAAAAAAATATTTCCTATTGAGAAACATGTTCACTTTTCATATGCAATACCATGCGATAAATTGAGTGATATCATTCTCGTGGATCTAGCTCGTTCCAATCATGAAAAAAGATACTTTGAGTAATACTTTTGTATTTGAACGCCAATAGTCATTTATCTGCTGTAAGAATAACTTATTTCTTCGTCCATAACGCTTGGCGAGATTTTGGCGACGAATTTGGCGGAATGTCGCCAACTTGTCGACTTTTTGAAATGTTGCCAAATTAACGAAAATCTCGCCAAATGGATAAAAATGACGCTAAATTAATGAAAATGATGACTAATTGTCGAAAATTCCATATCTTAGAAAGAATATTAGTATCTACTATAAGAAAAACCTATTTTTTTACTGTAAAAGTAGTAAATTCATTACATTATATAAGGAAAGTCATGTGTTGCCCACATCAGATTTTTTGAAAAGAGATACCAATGATCACCGATTACGTTAGACTTACATGTATGAATTTAACCAGTATTTTGAAATTGGTAGTTGGATAGAAATTTATAATTACAACTGGATAATGTCTCCTAAACGATATAAGATATTGAATAATAAGCAATTAAGATATACAAAATAATGAGAATGATTAAATGATACAAATATGGAATATTGATGATACACAGTTTATCATTGCATTTCTGTAGTGAGCCCAGAGAGGCATTTTAGACATATATGATGAATTTATGTATAATTTAAAGTTTGATGTTGAATTAAGCCCAAAGTAAGATTTTATACATGTATGAGAATTTATATGATTAAATATTGTTTTTAAATTGAGTTACATAAAGGCAATAAACAAAGTTTGACACAGTGTTATGTGTATATATGCATTACGATCGAATTGCGATGAAGGTATAAGCATAAAGTATAACCGCCCCGCCCGACAGCATACGGCAATATGATTCATCATCGTGATAATAAGACAGGCACCTAGTTCACGGCAACATCCATCGGCGCAGCGGCGACAACGCCGACCACGCAGAACTAACCGCGCCCCCAGGCCCAAACCGCCCCCAAGCCAGAACCGCCACAGTGACACAACGCCCCAAAGCCGCCGGGAAACAGACGAGGCCAAGGCCGGAAACAACAAAACAAAGTCCAAAAGACAAACGAGACACCACCACACTGTCCCCGTCGAAACTCATCCTCTTACTAGAGTCAACCACTTGTTGACTAAACAAAATGTTTAACAATACTAAGAGACAGAGTCTCAAACACAGAGTCAATCCTATTGGCAAAACATAAAATAAAAGTTTACAAACTTAGTCACGTATAATAAATCAAGAGAAATACAATTATCGTCCGAAAATCTGGACTAAATTTAGCCAAAGGGTTCATACTTAGAATACCCTATTTACCATCCACATCACATTTGTTTCAAAGGTAATTTCCCCATACCTTCATGAAACCCAGTTATATGATAAATAAGCACAAGACAACAAAAGTTAAACAAGTACGTGCACAAAATTTACACTTAGTAAAATCCACAATACAGAAATTACATATTCTGTTTAAAATCAAGAAACAGATTATATGAAAGAAAATAAAATCCATCACACACAAAGTTTAAAAGAGATATAGAACATGCACAGTAAAAAAACAAACAGGATAAAACCTAAGCCGAAAGTTCTAGATCAAAAAGCCGGGAAATGATCAAAACAAACGCCCTTCCTTGACTTATCTGATCTAATCAGGTTCATAGTATTCACCTGCATAAAGTTATTGCGAAAATAGTCTTTCCTAATTTCATTCCATAAGTTACACTTATGAATGCAATGGTACATAGTACCTTCATCCTTCTTACAAAAACAAGTTGGGTCTTTATGGAAAAAACTTTTGTTGATAGGTCTTCCACACATCATGTCCAGGTGCCGTACCGTGCTGTAAACACCGGTTCTCGTTAGATCACCGAAGTCAAGCAGCATCGGGTGATCATCTGGGAACACCGAGTGCTGTTCGCACATTTCGGGTGCGGTAGCCCGATGGTTTGCGCGCTGGATTTGCACGCTGCCACAACTACCGTCGTGTGCATGCGGAGTACGATCACGTTAAACATGTGGGTCCGTAAGTCCTTCCGAGAGGTTGGTGATAGGGGAAGGATGGTACGGTCCCTGTGGAAGCTTCCCCTACTGGGTTCCGGTCTAAATTGGATGGCACTTCCCGGCCGTCCAAACAGTTGCCTTACACCTTTCTGGTAGGTCGGACGGTCTGGATCTCAACAACAACACACCATGTCCAGTTAATGCCTGATTAACATAAAAGTTTCCATGACATGATTTTTCGTTTACTCTTGGCATCAAGATGTATAACACTCTGCCATGTGTTGTGTTATTCCATCTATTTTTCCAGTCTAATATAATGTCTTTCTTAGCCATGGTCTTAAGCTGTTGGATGCTGATTGGGAAGGAGTACATAATATCCTCTTCCAGAAGTGACTCTTTAACTAAGAGGTCCACTCCTTCATTCCTCTCATGCCTCGCATGAGTTTTTATCCAATGGAAGTAGAAACTTTCCATATTCGCCAATACGATTCTTCTAATTTTATGGACTATATCCAGTTTCGTGTTATGTGCGCTTATAGCTTGTAAAGATGACATTGAATCGCTATATATGTGCACCATTCCCAAGTGGTTCTCTGCTACACATTTTACTGCTCGATAAATTGCATAAAGCTCCGAGTTAAAAACTGTACAGCCATCATTTAGACAATATTTACACCTAAAAAATTTTCTATTTTCCCTATAGCCAATGATAGCGCATCCAATCTTATTCGACATTTTGGAATCGTCTGTATAAATTGAAAGTTCCGACCTATCATATCCAGCTCGGTTCCACTGGATACCTGCATCCTCCCAATGTGCAATACCATAAGGAGATACATATTCCTCTATCTCAGTGGCAGAGAAGGTTTCACTATTAAATTCACAGTCCTCTGTTCGGTGAATTGTCCTGTAATTCATGTGTTAACTTGATATCCAGTGGAACACATCCTGCAAGCACTTGAACTGCCTCCGTTGCAGTGGTTTTGTAACTTTTCGTGATGACAATTAGTGCTATTTTTGTATATCATTTAGTTGCGTTTTAATCCTAACTTGGTCTTTATATCAGATCGGTGATCCATAACTAATGAGCTTTTTCGTAACTCCGTAATATATTCTTTTTCTGGTGTCGGTTCTCAGGCCCCAAGCGACTCTGGTAAAGCTCGACATCCGATGTTGAAAATTCCCCACTTTTTCTTTTATCTCCCTCAAATGTGGTATGAAGGTGAGGTTCACATCAATAAGCACCCCCAGGTATTTCAATGCTTTAAAATATTTATTCCTCCTTCCACCTAGTTTGATGGAAAGTATGTTAGTAATTTTTTCCTTACTTAAATCATGGTGAAACAAGTTTTTCATAGCTGATTGTCAGACTATATTCTTTTGCCCAGTTTTCAATTATATTGATGATATGTGTGCCAATATCATCAAGTCGATAGGAAACCGTGACTCCCGCCATTGTGAGGATATCAATTGGTAAAGTCATTTTAAAAATTTCAATTCCAAATCCTGTTTCTAGGATCTTATTCACAACCAGGAGCCAAAGAATCGGTCCTGAGCTGGATCCCTGTGGAATGCCAATTTTTTCCATTATATTTAATAAAGGTGTTCTTACATTCCACATATACCTTACGATTTTGGAGAAGATCCTGTTGGTACTCATCCAAACCATCGTTTTTATCCACTATACTAGGAAAGCGATGCATAAGAATAGTCACTAAGGTTTGTGTATAAGAATCTGTTAAGATACCATCACTTTTCTTTACACAATTGTTGATTTTGTTATACCTGCTGGAGCCTTTTACGATTTCATAAGTTCGTCCAAATGCGTTACTCATCAAAACACTATCCAAGTACTCTTTGAAACTGTATCGTTTTGTTTGGAGCATCAGTTTTTTATAAATTGCTCGTTCCCTCTTATATATCAGAATTTTCCTGTCTCTTTCATCTTGATCTGTGCTTTTTGATACCTTCTTCTCAACGCTCGTACTTTACTTCGAATAGTACTTTATTAGGGTTCAGCTATGATCGACGTTCGGCTATGATCGATCTTATACCCTGTATTATACCAAGTATGGTGATTCAGACAATTATGACAAGACTTATTATTGTTACATGGATTTGATGTATGTTCTCTACTTCCACAATGTGTACAAATTTCTGGTTTAGGACAGTACTTGCTAATGTGTCCGTATCTCCAAAATTTATAGCAGACATGGGGTCTGATATATTCTTTACAGCCCAGTCTGCTCCATCCTAGATTCCACTTTTTTCTATCCACAATATTTCTTAAAGTTATTGGATCCACAGAGATAAACCAAATTTCCCCTCTATTGCCTTTGAAAGAGGTTATTTCCTCTATAGTGGTACTATTTTCCTCTAGATTGTTTTGGGAAAGGAGCTTTTCTCGAATTTCCTCCTTAGTAAATCCAGCTTCTGCTCCGTATATGATTATCTGGGCAACTTTCTCTTGGTTTTTCGATTTTAAACCCAATCCAATTCATTTGATTATTTGGTTTCCACAATAATTCCCCCTTGTTTGATCATCCTCACGCCTTTCACACTTGCCCTTAATTTATGAGAGTCTATTAGCCTTTGGATTTCTAGCTTTGTTTTATCCTAATCCTGCTCTGCGTTAGGATAGATAGCTATTACATGCGTAGTCCTCTTTCGACTACTAGATCGTCCTCTAATCGTCTGACCGATTTTTTTTTCTCTTGACATCCCTAGCCACAATTTTGGCGTAAGAAGGTTTGGCTTCCGCACTTTCCAACTTGCATGTAATCGTTGCTATCAAATTTTGTTGATTAACAATTATTATCAACAAGTTTTTCAATTCATCTCTAACCTTCTGTTGTGGTTCAATATTTACTTTAAAAGAGATCATAGCCTGTACAGCACTTTCTTGATAATCCAAAGCATCTTTGAAATAAAAATGGTAGTCCGTAATGGTCTCAGAAATATGTGTATCAATTTGTGGAAATTCAGTGTCCTCTTGATCTCCCGTAATTATCCGGGTTAGGATATTCAATTTAATGTCCACTATAAGTAAGCACTGTGGTCAAAATCACAATTCTGATCACCAAAGTTCGTGAGTCAGAAGGTGATCACTGATGGTGTAACAGCCGATGAGTCGGATTTAGCCCCTCCAAGTGAGGGAAGCCCCCGACCGCGCCAAGGTACCGACTCGGACCAGACTTTTATATAACAGTACGAAATATCGTAAAAAGAGCACAAAATGCAGAGAATTTGTACAAAAACTTCTTGCTAAATATTTGCCAAACAGATAATTCGCTAATAACAAAAATAATAATTTTTCACTGGTCCCCGGAGGCCGATGACGGTATAAGTGATACATATAGGGGAGACCGGAGTAAGATGACGATGTTAACGAATTTTATTTTTTTTTAAATAGTAAAACTTATAATACATATTTTTTGCAACATAAATAAATTATTCATACGTTCCATTATTAATAAAAAAAATTATATCGGATAATCTCCCAAATTAAACCATACGAAAACATGCTTTAACATATTGTTATAAGAAAATCATCTTTCCGCAGTGCTGGGGTATATGACTTTCAATACGGGGCAAGATGACAACTCGCAAAGTTTTGCCAAGCAAGACTTTTGAGGTATTTAAAGAACGTGCAAAACACTAATAGAATTTAAAGGTGTACAATCATTAATGAATTATGTTATTTACAAAAGTCACATCAGATGATCCTTCGTATCCAGTACAATTTTCATGCCACCAAGCTACGCATTGAGAGCGAGCACAGTTTCCAGTCTTCGTCGGGTGGATCCATATAAAGTTCATCACAAGTTGGGCAGTTAATATCCTTGCTCTTTTGATCTGCGCTTACTTCGAAACGCAATTCTTTAGCAATTTTCTTTTTATTTATCTGTGTTTCTTTTTTTCCATTTCATCCTTTGAATTTTGTTCCTCAAGTTCACAGTTGGGATTATCTGTCGCTATCATTAGCACCTAAAGAAAGAGGCGTGCTTTCCTTTGTGAAAGATGACGAACTTCGTCATCTTGTCCAGAATGACTCCTCCCCCAGGGACGGCGCCACCTTTGACAGTGGTGTACGGATCTTAGATCTGTAGCTCTGGTCCTCCAAACTGGGGGGTAAATAAATCTGGGGAACCGCTTGTCGAGGAACCGACCGTCGTACCGGTGAGGCAGGCAGTTAGGATACGGACTCTTCCAGGTGGCTGTGATCTCATGGACTGCGTCTATTCATGACCTGAGCCTAGATCTGGCCTGCGACTGGGGTCTAGCTTGGCGGGTGTTCTTCGGATCCTACCCGGTGAATGATCCCGTCGAGAATGTGGCCCCCGGCTACGGCTTCACTGGATGAGAGATGTTGAAACCTGCACGCGGCTCTCCTTAATATCGGTTCAAACCCCCACGGCAGCCGTGGAGAAGTCCGTATAAACCTGTCCCGAATGACTAAAGGAAACAACATGGCTGGTGTACAGAAAATTATACATCAGATTAAAATTATGATAGATTCGCTGAGTATTTAATACTATAATGTGTGAACATAAATAATATCAGAATTTTATGACTTATCTTTAAGTAGCTCAAGCTCATTTAGTACAAGTCGAAAATAGTTTGACGTCCCTTAATAAAGTTTAACTAAGAATATAAATTGTACGTGTAGCAAGAATGGGACCTTTCACATGGGATGAGTTGCTCTGATACAGAGAATTGTACCTATGCTGCTCGTCAAGTGCTGCCGTCTACGAATAAAGTCGTTAAAACTGTGATTTGTCATCTTACCGAGCTCGTCATGTTACCCCGGTCTCCCCTATAAAATGATTTACTTGCACTATATTAAATGAAAGTTTCGTAATTAAAATGCACAGATATATTTTATGTAGTTAATATATCGATGTGATACCTTTCTTTAGGCCCTTCATTTTGAGACATTGTGTATTGTTTACATTTTATCTTTCAGATGTGGAAGGTAAGTTAAAATGAACAGGTAATCCGATCACTATACAAGGCCAAGTATCACTAATTAGAAATTTAATTGCTGACAAAGGGTCAAGCTTAAATTAATATTTGTTAATTTCTTTGTCTTATTCACTTACCCTTCCGATAATTGGCTTTATAGTGTTTTTAGTTATTTTTAATATTCAGTAACTGTAAATACTATTTTTTCAGTATTATTCAAAGTCTGTATCATTTCTTCGTCTACAGGATAAGGTTTTAGTCGCTTAAACAGTGTACGAATTAAGCCGTACCGTAGTCAAAGTTCGCAATTAAGCACATTCCCATCTCTATTATTTCAGAATTTTCTTTCATCGGATAAATAGTGTCTGTTTCTTTTCATTATTCAGTAACAGTACTAATACTAATTTGATCAGTTTGATACGTAGACTGTCTGCTCTCGGGGCCTAATTGATAAGACATCGGTTTCCGATACAGGAAATGGCGGGTTCGAGTCCCGCTGAGGGTACTGTTTTCAATTACGTATTTTAAATTTTCTCGATTGCTTCGGAACACAAATTTCGGAACACAAAATGATAGATTTCTAGTTTTTCTCATATTTTCATTAAGAATAAATACTAATTTGATCTGTTTGGTTCATACCCTCGTGGCCTATTGGATAAAACATCGGTCTCCGATACCGGGGGTTGCGAATTCGAGTCCCCCAAAGGTACACTTTTCATTTGTGCATTTTATCTTTTCTCTATTGTTTCGGAACACTCCTTCAATAGATTTCTAGATTTTCTAATTTTTTCAGTAACAATGAATACTATATTTATCTGTTTGATTAATAGACTGTATGCCCTCGTGGCCTAATGGAAAAGGCATCGTATCTCCTAGGTAGTCCCGCAAGGGTAATTTTTTCAGGACGCACCTTCATTAAATTTCCAGTTTTTCTAATTTTTTAAGCTACAATAAATACTAATTTGATCTGTTTGACACACCATCTGTTTGACACACTGTTGATACACCATCATTAGATTTTTAGTTTTACTAATTTTTTCGGTCTCCTAAACCGGGGATTGCGGGTTCGAGTTCCGCCGAGGCTACTGTTTTTAATTATTAATTTTATCTTTCCTCGAATATTTCTGAACATACCTCCATTAGCTTTCTAGTATTTCTGACTTTTACAGTTATTCAGTAACAACATATTCTAATTCCATCTGTTGATTCGTAGGCTGTATGCCCATCTGGCCAAAAGTTTAAGGCATAGGTCTCCTAAACTTGAAAGTAGTGGTTCGAGTCCGTAGAGTTTAAGCGATCCCGCATGTAATCATATATTTTGGGCTAGGACCTGTCCTGCTGAGGGTGAACGGTAGCCGTCTCCATCGTCGTTCCTTGTGAGAGTTGGTGTGCGCTTTTCTGCGCTCAGCGGACGTGGGTCTCTTGTCGTCTTGGACTCCTGCGGGTGAGTACGTTTCATGGAGGAATCGGCGTCTGTCTCCGTCCGGGGAGCTGGTAGGGTCCTTGTTTATTTCAATGTTCAGTGAATCATCCTTTTGCAGGGGAATTAAACATTTTCAGAACACACCTTCATTAGATTTTTAGTTTTACTAATTTTTTCAAATACAACAAATACTATTTTTATCTCATAATCAAGGTTGGTATCACATCTGCATACAATAGATAAAACCAAGGACAAACGTTTTTTTTTAATAAAAGAGAGGTATTTTATTTAACATCCTAAAAGACGTACAAAATATTGTTAAAAACTGCCAGAGCACTTTCGGACGTATATACGCCCTTCCTCAGTGGCTGCATGATTGGTAAAAGCATGGAATGTTTATATATATGGAGACTATTTTAAAACAAATTTGCGTAAAATATAAATGGTAAATGAACTTGCTAAAATAATGCAAGAAATATACACTGAAATTACAAAATAAGTTTAAACGCTTACGAATTTAAAAATATTACAAGAAAAGAACTAATACAAATTTTAGAAAAACGTCAAGCATGATGTTCCTGAGAATGACGTCACAAATAACTTTTAACACTCAAGCTGATACTAAACTTGTTGCTGTTAAAGAAACGTTTAGTCCATAAATCTAGTGTTCCTTACCATCCTAGGATTTTCCGTCCTTTTATTAATTTCTGCCATGAATGTGGTTTCAAACCCGCTCACTCTAATATTACTACTTTATGTAATCGTATTCGATCCGATAAACTTGAAGTTTTGATGACTTTAAAAGCTTTGCTGGGGTGTATGTCGTTCCTCGTTATACCTGCTGGTGACAACAAAACGTACTCTTGGCATCCGTTTAGAAGAACATGCTCGCGATGTCAAATCTGGTAAACATTCTACGGCTCTTGCTCAATATGTGGCTAATGATAAATTTCTTCCCGTTTTTGAAAAAACTTGCCTTTTGGTTCGTTGTAACAATTCACGTAGTATTCTTCTTTATGAATCCCTGTTTATTTATATTTACCGTGAACCAATTTGTAATTTAAAATTTGTATTTCAAATTTTAAGTAATGCTTTGGGACTCATTCTCGAATCTATGCAATTCAAATTCCTTAAAAGTTATTTGCGACGTCATTCTCAGGAATATCATGCTTGATGTTTTTCTAACATTTGTATTAGTTTCTTTCTTGTAATATTTTTAAATTCGTAAGCGTTTAAACTTATTTTGTAATTTCAGTGTATGTTTCTTGCATTATTAGTTCATTTACCATTTATATTTTATGCAAATTTGTTTTAAAATGTTCTCTATATATATAAATATGCCATGCTTTTACCACTCATGTAGCCACTGATGAAGGGCGTATATACGTCCGAAAGTGCACTGGCAATTTTTAACAATATTTTGTACGTCTTTTAGGATGTTAAAATAAAGACCTTTCGTTTAAAAAAAAAAGTTTTGTCCTTGGTTTTATCTAATTTGAACTCTTCGAATCATAGACTGTACGCCCTCGTGACCTAATGAATAAAGTATCGGTCTCTTAAATCTGGGATTGCGAGTTCGACTCCCCCCGAGGGTAATTTTTTAATTATTCAATTTATCTTTTCTCGAATGTTATTATGCATTCAATGCTGGTTGAATCATCCTTTTGCTGTGGAATTATGCATTTTACCTTTTCTTGAATTTTTCAGAACACACCTTCATAATATTTTAAGATTTTCAAATTTTTTCATCTACAATAAATACTAATTTGATCTATATGATTCATAGACTGAATGCCCTCGTGGCCTAATGGATAAGGCATTGGTCTCCTAAACCGGGGATTGCGAGTTTGAGTCCCGCTAAGGGTACTGTTTTAATTATTCACGTTACCATTTCTCGAATATTTCTGAACATACCTTCATTAGATTTCTAGTATTTCTGACTTTCTTAGTTATTCAGTAAAAATAAATTCCATCCATTTGATTCTTAGGCTGCATGCCCTCGTGGCCTAATGGATAATGATTCGGTCTCCGATACCTGACTTTAGGGTACGTTTTCCTTTATGCATCTTATCTATCCTCGATTCTTTCGGAACACCCCTTCAATAGATTTCTAGTTTTTCTGATTTTTTTCTGCTGCAATAAATACTAATTTCATCTGTTTGATTTGTAGACTGTTTGATCATGTGGTCAAAAGTTTAAGGCATAGATCTCCTAAAAGTGCTGGTTCGGGTCCCGTAGAGTTTAAGCGATCCCGCATATAATCATGTATTTTGGGCGAGGCCCTGTCCTGCTGGGGGTGCCCGGTATCCGTCTCCTTCTCTTTCCTCGTGAGGGTTGGTGTGCGCTTCCCTGCGCTCAGCCGGTGTGGCCCTCTTTTCTTGATTCGTAGACTGTATGAACTAGTGGTCTAATGCTTAAGGCATCGGTCTGCTAGTGTTCGAGTCTCGCCGAGTGTACTGTGAGTAATTCTAGTGTTTCTGACTTTTTTAGTTATTCAATAACAATATATTCTAATTCCATCTGTTTGATCCGTAGGCTTTATGCCCATTGGCTGAAAGTTAAAGGCATAGGTCTCCTAAACCGGAAAGTGCGGGTTTGAGTACAGTATAGTTTAAGCGATCCCGCATGTAATCATGTATTTTGGGCGAGGACCTGTCCTTCTGGGGGTGCCAAACAGCAGTCTTCGTTCCTCCTGAGGGTTGGTGTGCGCTTTCTTGCGCTCAGCGTTGCGTGGGCCTTCTGTCTTGTGGGATTCCTGAGGGTGAGTCCGTTTGATGGAGGAATCGGCTTCCTTCTCCATCCGGGGAGATGGTAGGGTTTAATTCAATGCTGGGTGAATCATCCTTTTGCTGTGGAATAGTGCATTTTCAGCACACACCGTCATTAGATTTTTAGTTTTACTAATTTTTTTCAAATACAACGAACACTAATTTGATCTGTTTGATTCTCGGACAATATACCCTCGTGGCATAATGGTTAAAGCATATAGGTCTCCTAAACCGGGGATTACGGGTTAGAGTCCAGCCGTGGGTACTATTTTTATTTATAAACTCAATCTTTTTCTCGAATATTTCTGAACATACCTTTATTAGCTTTCTAGTATTTCTGACTTTTTTAGTCATTCTGAATTTTTTAGTTCGAACCCCGACGAGGGTACTGTTTTAATTATTCATTTCATCATTTCCCGAATATTTCTGAACATAACTTCATTAGATTTCTAGTATTTCTGAATTTCTTAGTTATTCAGTAATATTAAATTCTAATTCCATCTCTTTGATTCTGACGCTGCATGCTCTCGTGGGCTAATGGATAAGGCATCGGTCTGATAAGGCATCGGATAAACCTGAGTTTGTGAATTCGAGTACCGCGGGGGTACTGTTTTCCTTTATGCATTTTATCTTTCCCCGATTGTTTCGGAAAACTCCTTCAATAGATTTCTAGTTTTTCTAATTTTTCAGTAACAATAAATACAATTTGGATCTGTTTGAAGCGTAACCTATATACCCTTCTGGCCTAATGGATAAGGCATCGGTCTCCTAAGCCGAGGATTGCGAGTTCGAGTCCCGCAGAGGGTGCTGATTTTAATTATACGTTTTAGATTTTCTC
The DNA here is from genome assembly GCA_951213105.1 of Amaurobius ferox. Lineage (NCBI taxonomy): Eukaryota > Metazoa > Arthropoda > Arachnida > Araneae > Amaurobiidae > Amaurobius > Amaurobius ferox. The sequence goes on along the minus strand of OX578147.1, from coordinate 894,904 downwards.
GAATATTTCTGAACATACCTTTATTAGCTTTCAAGTATTTCTGAATTTTTTAGTCATTCTGACATTTTTAGTTCGAGTAACGCCGATGGTACTGCTTTAATTATTCATTTTATCATTTCTCGAATATTTCTGAACATACCTTCATTAGATTTCTAGTATTTCAGACTTTCTTAGTTATTCAATAACAATAAATTCTAATTCCATCTGTTTGATTCGTAGACTGTATGCCTATCTGGCCAAAAGTTTAAGGCATAGGTCTCCTAAACCTGAAAGTGCGGGTTCGACTCCTGTAGAGTTTCAGCGATCCCACATGTAATCATGTATTTTGGGCGAGGACCTGATCTGCTGGGGGTGCCCGGTAGCCGTCTCCTTTGTCGTTCCTCGTGAGGGTTGGTTTGCGCTTTCTTGCTCTCACCTGGCGTGGGCCTCTTTTCTTCTTGGACTCCACGAGGTGAGTCCGTTTCATGGAGGAATCGGCGTCTGGCTCCGTCCAGGGAGTTGTTAGGGTCCCTGCTTAGTTCAATGCTTGGTGAATCATTCTTTTGCAGGGGAAATATGCATTTTCAGAGCACACATTCATTAGATTTTTAGTTTTACTAATTTTTTTCAAATGCAACGAAAACTAATTTGATCTGTTTGAATCACAGGTTGTATACCCTCGTGGCCTAATGGATAATGCATCGGTCTCCTAAACCGGGGATTGTGGGTTCGAATCCCAGAAAATGTCCTTTTTTAATTATTCAATTTATCTTTCTTCGAATGTTATTATGAATTCAAAGCTTCGTGAATCATCATTTTGCTGGGGAATTATGCATTTAATCTTTTCACGATTTTTTCAGAACGCACCTTCATTAGATATCTAGTTTTTCTAATTTTATCAGCTACAATAAATACTAATTTAATCTGTTTCATTCCTAGATTGTATGCCCTCGTGGCCTAATGGATAAGGCATCGGTATCCTAAACTGGGGATTCAAGAGATTTCTAATTTTTCTCACTTTGATCAATAATAATCATTACAAATTTGATCTGTTGCATTCGCGTATCGTATGCAATCGTGGCCTAATGGATAAGGCATCGGTTTCCGGAACCGCGGATTGCGGGTTCGAGTTCTGCCGAGGGTACAGTTTTTAGTTATACATTTTAGTTTTTCTCGAATATTTCTGAACATACCTTCATTAGCTTTCTAGTATTTCCGACTTTTTTAGTCATTCTGAATTTTTTAGTTCGTGTCCCGCCGAGACTACTGTTTTAATTACTCATTTTATCATTTCTCGAATATTTCTGAACATACCTTCATTAGCTTTCTAGTATTTCTGACTTTCTTAGTTATTCAGTAACAATAAATTCTAATTCATTTTATTTGATTCTTACGCTGCATGCCCTCGTGGCCTAATTTATAAGGCATCAGTCTGCGAATTCGAGTACCGCGAGGGTACGGTTTTCCTTTATGCAATTTATCATTTCTCGATGGTTTTGGAACACTCCTTCCATAGATTTCTAATTTTTTCCGAAACAATAAATACTAATTGGATCTGTTTGATTCATAGATTGTATGCCCTCGTGGCCTAATGGATAAGGCTTCAGTCTCCTAAACTGGGGATTGCGGTTTCGAGGGTATTGTGACACGTCACAACACTTTATTTTATTATTCCAAATTAACATTTTTTTTATAAATCATTAAATATTTTATTTTACTTAATTTATTATTCCAAATTATTCTATTCAAAATTGCTTTTATTTTATATATTCATTAATAGACCAATTGACTTTTTTATTAAATTAAATTGTAACGTGCTGCTATCAGTTCAGTTTTGAAAAAAAAAAAAATTATGAATCGAGTATTTGGAAATTTTAGTTAATTGATAGTAATTGTTTATTTTTCTTTTAATTCATTTATTCTTACTTGTACTTCATTGGAAGATTTTGGTTTATTTAAACTTTGTATTGAATTTTGAATTTCATTTTTATATTATTAAGGATATTATTTTTGCATTTTGCATTCATTGTTTTGTTGACTTATGGTCTGATTTTTTTATGGTTCAAAATTTTGTTAATTATTCTCAGAGACTTAGAATTTAAAAAAAAATTTTCATATTCTACTGGATTTATTTAGTTCATTTGTGATTCTTGTTTTATGATTTGTCCAAATTTCTGATTGTAGTTCATTTAAGTCAAATTTATTGTAGTTCATTGAAGTTAAATTTTTAAATAGAGTTCATTCTTCATCCTTATTCGAATTTTTATTTGTTTTTGATTGAAATTTAGAATTTTTTTAGGTGGTAGTTTAATAATATTATTTATAGTGATGGCAAATTTTTACTTTAATGGTGGTAATTAATTCTTTTATGTGGCAAAATTCAATGGAAAATTTTACTCAACTCAAAAATTTTTTATATGCACTCATATCGAAAACAAAAAAATTCTTTACATACTTATTCATACTTATCTATATACATTATTGATTGTACTCATTTAATTACATTTTTAATATCATACTTGTCTCAGGATAATTTTGATTATATTGTGTAGTCATTTACATGCACTTGGTAGTAATGGATTTTTAGAAATCATGTTTTATCTACTGTATTCATCACAGATTGTTTACATGTAATTCACACTCATTTTAAGCCTTTTATTGTTACTCTAATCATTCAATTGTATGCAAGATTGTGTTGATATTGAAAAAGAATTTTTTTTATATATGTTGTATCAGGCATTTGTCAGATTTTGACATTTTTTTATGAAATTATCAGAATTATTTACCGTAAGGTTAAATTCTTTTTTTTTTTCTCTTTTTTTTAGTGAGGAGTTGTAATGTTGTGACACGTCACAACACTTTATTTTATTATTCCAAATTAACATTTCTTTTATAAATCATTAAATATTTTATTTTACTTAATTTATTATTCCAAATTATTCTATTCAAAATTGCTTTTATTTTATATATTCATTAATAGACCAATTGACTCTTTTATTAAATTAAATTATAACGTGCTGCTATCAGTTCATGTTTTTATTCGTACAGTGTACGCCCGTTTTAAATATGACTGGATACGCGCACACTGTTTCAATTGGTAAGATCTCGTTTCAGGCGAGACATGGAACCTTTAAATCTCCCTGGTTGAGCAGGAGTTTTTTTTTCTTGGCATGGCAACTGTGTGTGTGGCTTCAGCCAATCACAGCGTGCCAAGTTAGGCGGGAGATTTTCCCTTATGTGAAAAGTGCTGATGCATTCTCTTCTCTCAAAAAATTCTTGTACGTGAAGGTGTTGGATTTTCGTTGGCAAAGGGGCCTTGGCCCCTTGCTTTGCCATTTTTTTTATATATATATATGTACGCGTGGCTTTAAGTACTGTAAAATGAAATCATTACGAATTGAAAATCAACATATATTTGTTTGGTGTTTCTGTTTATGAATTGAGTATGAATTTCTTGGATTTATTTCCAGTGTAATGTGTATCTTACAAGGTAAAAATGCAGGAGTGTGAAATTGTCAAGTGGATTTCTTGTAATTGATTAATACATTAAGTACCTCATTGATTACTATTTATTAAATTATTTGAGCCAAGTTAAAGAAATTTTATTTATTTCCCAGTTTGACAGCAGCATTTGTCTCTATGGATACTCTCTGTGAAATTCACCTGTTGCCAATTACTAGGCAATTGTGGTCTTATGCAAGAATTGTTATGTCGGACATTAATTTGACATAATTATTATTAATATCTTTCAACTGCCTTTTGTTGGTTATTTTAAAAGTTTTGCTCTCAGGATATGGAAACGAGTTAATAAGTCATCATGAAGATTAAAATGTTTCGTCATTTTATCTATCAATTGGAAAACATATTACAACAGCAAAGTGCATATTGGTATTCCTGTGTACAGTCTCATTCTACATTTGAAATCATGTCCTGCTATTATTTCCATTTTCGTTTCGCACGGAGTGTTTGAAACTCGAGCGTAGCAGAAAAGGTGCCCTAAATGTGATCATCATTATTTTGGAATCCTTGACATTGCACATCTGCTTGGTGAATATATATATCATTTAAAAAGAAAAATGCTGTGGTTAAAGTAACTTTGACTTTAAATGCATACATTATTTTTATTTGAATAACTGAATAATTAGTTGTAACTAATAGTTACAAGGTGAAATAAAAAATCTATTGCATCATTTGATAAAGAACATTTAGAGTGAATGAATTCAAGATGCAGGTAAGTAATTTTAGGCGCTCACATACAAAATGGTTTAATATTTAAAACACAACGCAAGCTTTGTATTATATTCTAAATTTTATTCCCCACTATACGGTCCCATTACATTAAGTATTTAAATAATTAATTTCCCTCTTTATTGTATGTGAGTGTCCGACCCAATCAGGTGTTGAGATATGATCGTTCAATTGATTTTATTTTAATTAAGTCCTTTGAATGGTTGTATCACAACATCTGGTTACTTATTTCTACTTTTATTATTTATTCATTTTATCTTTCTTCGAATATTTCTGAACATACCTTCATTAGTTTTCTAGTATTTATGACTTTTTCTGTTATTCAGTAGCAACAAATTCTAATTCCATCTGTTTGACTCGTAGGCTGTGTGCCTATCTGGCAAAAAGTTTAAGGCATAGGACTCCTAAACCCGAAAGTGCGGGTTCTAGCCCGGTAAAGTTTAAGCGATCCCTTATGTAATCATGTATTTTGGGTGAGGACCTGTCCTGCTGGGTGTGCCATGTAGCCGCCTCCTTCGTCGTACCTACTGAGGGTTGGTTTGCGCTTTCCTGCGCTCAGCGGGCGTGGGCCTCTTGTCTTCATGGACTCCAGGGCGTGAGTAAGTTGCATGGAGGAATCGGCGTCTGCCTCCCTCCGGGGAGCTGTTAAGGTCCCTGTTTATTTCAGTGCTGGGTGAATCATCCGTTTGCTGGGGAATTACACATATTCAGAACACACCTTCATTATATTTTTAGTTTTAATAATTTTTTCAATTACAACGAATACTAATTTGATCTGTTTGATTCATAGCTTGTGTACCCTCGTGGCCTAATGGATAAGGCATCGGTCTCCTAAACCGGGGATTGTTGGTTCGGAAAATGAACTTCTTTTAATTATTCAATTTATCTTTTCTCAAATGTTATTATGCATTCAATGCTGGGTGAATCATCCTTTTGCTGGGGAATTATGCATTTAATCTCTTCACGATTTTTTCAGAACACACATTCATTAGATTTCTAGTTTTTCTAATTTTATCAGCCACATTAAATACTAATTTGATCTGTTTGATTCGTAGACTGTATGCCCTCGTGGCCTAATGGATAAGGCATCGGTATCCTAAAACTTAGGTTCAAGAAATTTTTAGTTTTTCTCATTTTGTTCAGTAATAATCAATACTAATTTAATCTGTTGCATTCGCCTACTGTGTACCCTCATGGCCTAATAGATAAGGCATCGATTTCCGGAACCGGGGATTGCGGATTCGTGTCCAGCCGTGTGTAGCGTTTTCAATTATGCATTTGATTGTTTCGGAACACAACTTCAAGAGATTTCTATTTTTTTTCACATTTTTCAATAACAATCAATACTAATTTGATCTGTTGCATTCGCATAACGTATGCCCTCGTAGCCTAATGGAAAAGGCGTCGGTTTCCGGAGCCGGGGATTGCGGGTTCGAGTCCCGCGAGGGTACTGTTTTAATTATTCATTTTATCATTTCTCGAATATTTCTGAATATACTTTCATTAGCTTTCTAGTATTTCTGACTTTTTCAGTTATTCAGTAACAACATATTCTAATTCCATCTGTTTGAATCGTAGGATGTGTGCCTATCAGGCCAAAAGTTTTAGGCATGGGTGTCCTAAAGGGGGGTCTGTCGTGAGGGTTGTGAGGGTAACTGTCGTGAGGGTTGGTTTGCGCTTTCCTGCGCTCAGCGGGCGTGGGCCTCTTGTCTTCATGGACTCCAGGGCGTGAGTAACTTTCATGGAGGAATCGGGGTCTGTCTCCGTCCGCGGAGATGTTAGGGTCCCTGTTTATTTCATTGCTGGGTGAATCATCCGTTTGCTGGAGAATTATGCATATTTAGAACACACCTTCATTGTATTTTTAATTTTACTAATTTTTTCAAATACAACGAATACTAATTTGATCTGTTTGATTCATAGATTGTATACCCTCGTGGTCTAATGGATAAGGCATCGGTATCCTAAACCGGGGATTCAAGAAATTTCTAGTTTTTCTCATTTTGTTCAGTAATAATCAATACTAATAAAATCTGTTGCTTTAGCGTACTGTGTACCCTTATGGCCTAATGGATAAGGCATCGTTTTCCGGAACCGGGGATTGCGGGTTCGTGTCCCGCCCTGTGTAGTGTTTTGAATTATGCATTTGATTGTTTCGGAACACAACTTCAAGAGATTTCTAATTTTTCTCACCTTTTTCAATAATAATCAATACTAATTTGATCAGTTGCATTCGCATAACGTATGCCCTCGTGGCCTAATGGATAAGGCATCGGTCTCTGATACCTGAGTATGCGAATTCGAGTACCGCGAGGGTTCTGTTTTCCTTTATGCATTTTATCTTTCCGCGAATGTTTCGGAACACTCCTTCCATAGATTTCTAGTTTTTCTAATTTTTCCCGTAACAATAAATACTAATTGGATCTGTTTGATTCGTTGATTGTATGCCCTCGTGACCTAATGGATAAAGTATCGGTCTCCTAAACCGGGGATTGCGGGTTCGAGTCCCGCCGAGGGTACTTTTTTTATTTATTCATTTTATCTTTCCACGAATATTTCACAACATACCTTCATTAGCTTTCTAGTATTTCAGACTTTTTCAGTTATTCATTAACAACATATTCTAATTCCATCAGTTTCACTCGCAGGCTGTGTGTCTATCTGGCCAAAAGTTTAAGGCATGAGTCTCCTAAACCGGAAAGTGCGGGTTCGAGTCCCGTAGAGTTTAAACGATCCCGTATTGAATCAATTGTTTTGGGTGAAGACCGGTCCTGCTGGGGGTGCCATGTAGCCGCCTCCTTCGTCGTTCCTCGTGAGGGTTGGTTTGTGCTTTCCTGCGCTCAACGGGCGTGGGCCTTTTGTATTAATGGACTCCAGCGCGTGAGTGAGTTTCATGGAGGAATCGGCGTCTGTCTCCGTCCGGGGAGCTGTTAGGGTCCCTGTTTATTTCAATTCTGGGAGAATCATCCGTTTGCTGGAGAATTATGCATATTCAGAACAAACCTTCATTATATTTTTAATTTTAATAATTTTTCAAATACAACGAATACTAATTTGATCTGTTTGTTACATAGATTGTATACCCTCATGACCTTCCCGCCGAGGGTACTGTTTTTAATTATAAATTTTAGTTTTTCTCGAATATTTCCTGACATACCTTCATTAGACTTCCAGTATTTCCGATTTTTTAGTCATTCTGACTTTTTTGGTTCGAGTCCCGCCGAGGGTACTGTTTTAGTTATTCATTTTGTCATTTCTCGAATATTTCTGAATATACTTTCATTAGATTTCTAGTATTTCTGACTTTCTTAGTTATTCAGTAACAATAAAAATTCCTTCTATTTGATTCTTACGCTGCATGCCCTCGTGGCCTAATTGATAAGGCATCGGACTCCGATTCCTGAGTCTGCGAATTCGAGTACCGCTAGGGTACTGTTTTCCTTTATGCAATTTATCATTCCTCGATTGTTTCGGAACACTCCTTCCATAGATTTCTAGTTTTTCTAATTTTTTCCGTAACAATAATTACTAATTGGATCTGTTTGATTCGTAGATTGTATGCCCTCGTGGCCTAATGGATAAGGCATCTGTTTCCGGAACCGCAGATAGCGGGTTCGAGTCCCGACGTGGGTATTGTTTTTAATTATACATTTTAGTTTTTCTCGAATATTTCTGAATATACCTTCATTAGCTTTCTCGTATTTCTGACTTTTTCAGTTATTCAGTAACAACATATTCTAATTCCATCTGTTTGACTCGTAGACTGTTTGCCTATCTGGCCAAAATTTAAGGTATGGGTCTCCTAAACCGGAAAGTGCGGGTTCGAGTCCCGTATAGTTTAAGCGATCCCTTATGTAATCATGTGTTTTGGGTGAGGACCGGTCCTGCTGAGGGTGCCATGTATCCGCCTCCTTCGTCGTTCCTCGTGAGGGTTGGTTTGCGCTTTCCTGCGCTCAGCGGGCGTGGGCCTCTTGTCTTCAAGGACTCCAGGACGTGAGTCAGTTTCATGGAGGAATCGGCGTCTGTCTCCGTCCGGGGAGCTGTTGGGGTCCCTGTTTATTTCAATGCTGGGTGAATCATCCGTTTGCTGGAGGATTATGCATATTCAGAACACACCTTCATTACATTTTTAATTTTACTAATTTTTTCAAATACAACGAATATAAATTTGATCTCTTTGTTTCATAGATTGTATACCCTCGTGGCCTATTGGATAAGGCATCGGTATCCTAAACCGTGGGCTCAAGAAATTTCTAGTTTTTCTCATTTTGTTCAGTAATAATCAATACTAATTTAATCTGTTGCATTCGCCTACTGTGTACCCTCATGGCCTAATAGATAAAGCATCGATTTCCGGAACCGGGGATTGCAGGTTCGAGTCCCGCCGAGGGTACTGTTTTAATTATACATTTATTTTTTCTCGTATATTTCTGAACATACCTTCATTATCTTTCTAGTATTTCTGATTTTCTTCGTTATTCTGACTTTTTTAATTCGAGTCCCGCCGAGGGTACTGTTTTAATTATCCATTTTATCATTTCTCGAATATTTCTGAACATACTTTCATTAGATTTCTAGTATTTCTGATTTTTTCAGTTATTCAGTAACGACATATTCTAATTCCATCTGTTTGACTCGTAGGCTGTGTGCCTATCTGGCCAAAAGTTTAAGGCATGGGTCTCCTAAACCGGAAAGTGCGGGTCCCAGCCCCGTTGAGTTTAAGCGATACCTTATGTAATCATGCATTTTGGGTGAGGACCGGTCCTGCTGGGGGTTCAAGGTAGCCGCCTCCTTCGTCGTTCCTCGTGAGGGTTGGTTTGCGCTTTCCTGCGCTCAGCGGGCGTGCGCCTCTTGTCTTCATGGACTCCAGGGCGTGAGTCAGTTTCATGGAGGAATCGGCGTCTGTCTCCGTCCGGGGAGCTGTTAGGGTCCCTGTTTACTTCAATGCTGGGTGAATCATCCGTTTGCTAGGGAATTATGCATATTCAGAACACACCTTCATTAACTTTCTAGTTTTTCTGACTTTCTTAGTTATTCAGTAACAATAAATTCTAATTCCATCTATTTGATCCTTACACTGCATACCCTCGTGGCCTAATGGATAAGGCATCGGTTTCCGGGGATTGCGGGTTCGAGTCCCGCCGAGGGTACTGTTTTAATTATTCATTTTATCATTTCTCGAATATTTCTTAACATACCTTCATTAGTTTTCTAGTATTTCTGACTTTCTTAGTTATTCAGTAACAATAAATTCTAATTCCTTCTATTTGATTCTTACGCTGCATGCTCTCGTGGTCCATTTGATAAGGCATCGGTCTCCGAAACCTGAGTCTGCGAATTCGAGTACCGAGATGGTTCTGTTTTCTTTATGTATTTTATCATTCCGCGATTGTTTCGGAACACTCCTTCCATAGATTTCTAGTTTTCTAATTTTTTTGCGTAACAATAAATACTAATTGGATCTGTTTGATTCGTAAAGCATCGGTCTCCTAAACCGGGGATTGCGGGTTCGAGTCTCGCCGAGGGTACTTTTTTAATTATTCATATTATCTTTCCTCGAATATTTCTGAACATACCTTCTTTAGCTTTCTAGTATTTCTGACTTTCTTAGATTTTCTGACATATTTAGTTCGAGTTCCGCCGAGGGAACTGATTTAATTATTCATTTTATCATTTCTCGAATATTTCTGAACATACCTTCATTAGATTTCTAGTATTTCTGACTTTCTTAGTTATTCAGTAACCATAAATTCTAATTCCTTTTACTTGATTCTTACGCTGCATGCCCTCGTGGCATAATTGATAAGTCGTCGTTCTCCTATACCTGAGTCTGCGAATTCGAGTACCGCGAGGGTACTGTTTTCCTTTATGCAATTTATCATTCCGATTCTATACCGACTTCTTTAGTCATTCTGACTTTTTTTAGTTCGAGTCCCGCCGAGGGAACTGTTTTAATTATTCAATTTATCATTTCTCGAATATTTCTGAACATACCTTCATTAGATTCCTAGTATTTCAGACTTTCTTAGTGATTCAGTAACAATAAATTCTAATTCTTTTTATTTGATTCTTACTCTGCATGCCCCCCCCCCCCGGGGACCAGTGAAAAATTTGATTATTATTATTATTATCAAAGCTAAAATCAGTGATAGTGTGTAGAGGCAATTTTCTTTTTATTGTGAAAATTTTCTTAAATCTGGTCCGGAAGTCGATCCTTGGCGTGGTAGGGCTCCCCTCAGATATCATATCTGAGGGGCGAATTCGACTTCAGTTTAGCGCCCATCAGGGCTCACGTTTCCAACCTTGTTATCACGGACTTTAGTGATAGTGGAACTTTAAAGTAGGATTATCTTATCATGACGGGAACAGAGGAGGACTATCCAAGTACGGATTTTGAGATTGATAAATCAATCAAAGATATTAATAATTATAATACTTTAGCTTTAGAAGCCCAAGAGGGTATTATAACACCATTGGTTTCCACAAAAGTTAATGTGGGGCCGCAGTTGAAAATTAGGGAGGAAATCAGCAAACTGCTGAAAATAATTATTGAGCAACAAAAGATTATATCAGTGCAACAGGATCGCGAAGTGGAGAAGAGAGGAAGAGTAAGAGCAACATATGCTCAACAATTGAAAGAGGGGACGAGAGCAAAGAGTGGTTCTAGAATTAGATCCAAAAGTAGACCCAAGCCATTTTTGGCAAGTATATATCCGAAAGAGATAAAGGCTTCGGAAAATACAAAGAAGGGAATACAGGAACTTATTAATCCTAGAAAATTGGAAATATCTGTTACTGGTGTGAAAAAGTTTGGACGGGGAGGTATTTTGGTAGAAACCAACAAACAGGAGGATATAGATAAGCTAATCGAAAGCTTCAAAGCAAACGAGAAACTTAAGAATGATTTTGTAATTCAGAAACCAATTAAAAGAAAGCCACAGGTTATTGTCTATAACGTGGACGAAGAATTCACAAAAGAATCGTTCAAAGAAACGATAACAGAACAAAATCCTAAAATAACGGAACAATCTGAAATTGAAATCAAATATAGTTTTAAGGGAAGAAGAGGACAGAACTGGATTGTGGCTTTAGACCCTGTGACTTTAAACCTATTAATTGATAAAAAGAAGTTGTATCTAGGCTGGAGTAGAGTGAACCTTAAAGAGTATTTAAGGCCTACGATTTGCTATAAGTGCCTTAAATTCGGACACATAGCAAAATTTTGCAATAGTGACAGAAGCTGTAGGAAGTGTGGGGATACAACTCACAAACAAACTGATTGTGAGAAATTGATAAATTGTAAAAATTGTGCTTTGCACAATAATAAATTTGGCTCCAAATATATAACAACTCATAGTAGTACAGACTTTAATCGTCCTATATATCAGAAGGAAATTGATTTTATTAGGCTTAAAACCGATTATGGAGAATAAAGTGAAAGATATAATTTGTGCGTCGATTAATATTAATCACGCTAAATCTGCTAATTTGCAGCTTTCTCAGGACTTGATTCATAATAAAGTGGACTTATGTATTATAAATGAACCGTATTTTTGGGATGATAATATAGTAGGATTTCCTAATGATTTTAAAGTTATTAACCAAGTAGGTAAACCGAGAGCCGGAATTATAATTTGTAATTTAGATTTTAAAATTAGGAAAATTGTTATAGAGAGGGACATAGTGGTCCTACAAGTTGAAATTGGTAATGAAGAATATTTAGTTATTTCGGTTTATTGCTCACCGTCAGATGAAATTGAAAGAAACATTAGTGACCTAGAGCGGGTGATTAATATATTTATTGATAAGAAGATGATTATTGGTGGTGATTTTAATGCGAAGTCTCCAGCTTGGGGACCTAGAAATTTGGACACAAGAGGAGAAACATTAATGGAATTCATTGAAAGTTATGGCTTAAACATTGAGAATGATATTAATAGTTTACCTACCTATTCAGCTACTAAAGGTGAAAGCTGGATAGTCTTGACCTTAACCAAGAACATGGAGAACAAGATTAAAAACTGGAAAGTTACAGATATGATCACGCTAAGTGACCATAATGGGAGAAATTAGGTTTATAATTAAAGAAGACACTATTAGGGTGAAGAATAAGAGTCGAAAATGGAGGATTAAAAATTTGAAATGGGAAAAGGCAAAGATAGAAATAAATGATCTAGTAAACAAGATGATGGAAATTGAAATAACTAGGAATAATTTAGATGAAATTATTAGTAAAGTAGAAAAAGAATTAGAAGAAATTTGTTACAAAAATCGGAAGAGGAGTAACAAGGAAAATAGGAGAAACGCAATTTGGTGGAATGATGAATTGAAAATTATGAGAAGCAAGACAAGAGCACTTAGGAGACAGTTTCAAAAAGAAACTGTTGTGAATATTAGAAAGATCAAAAGATCTAGGCTTAATAATATGTTCACAATTTATAAAAGAGAGATAGCAAAGGCAAAGAAAGATAGTTTTAGAGAATATTTGAGTGGAATAACGAGTAGTAATACATTTGGTTCCCATTATAAAATCGCAAAGGATAGATTTAGGAGATCATATATTGATGAAAGTATCAGAAAATAAAATGGGGAAGAGACAAATTTCCCTAAGGAAGCAATTGAAGAAATAATTCATTTTCATTTCAGAAGAGAGGAGTCTTCGGAATGTGATCACCCTTCTAGAATGGAGTGCTCTTCTGGCCCAGAATTGGGGTCCCGGGGAATTGGCCTAGCGCTGGGCGTCACCCCCGTGACACACCCTACTGGATCAGATGAAGGTGTCCCTAGAGGGTTCACAAGTCGAGAGACAAATTTCTCTGATATTGAAGAAGAAATTGAAAGTTTAGAGGAAGAAAATAGGGTCTATCCCTGCTTTACTGAATTTGAAGTGCGTAGAGCTATGGATAATATGAATCCTAATAAGGTTCCAAGTCATAATGGATTAACATTAGAAATCTTTAAAGAATTATATAACACTAATAAAGAGTGGTTTTTAAAAATAATGAATAAATGTATGGAATTTGCTATGTTTCCTGAAACATGGAAAATAGCAAAAGTTATATTGATCCCTAAAGAGGGAAAGGATCGGAGAGAAGCAAGTTTTTATAGGCCAATATGCTTGCTCCCAGTCTGGGGTAAGATATTGGATAAGGTGATCACTTATAGACTGATTCTTTGTCTTGGTAACCAATTGAGCGATAAGCAATTTGGATTTAGGAGGCACAAAAGCACGATTGATGCCCTAAAAGCAATTGTGGAAATCAGGCATGAGAACAAAAATAGCAATAAAATAACGTGTTTGATATCGTTAGATGTTAAAAATGCTTTTAATACGGTAAAGTGGATTGATGTAAGAAGACAAATGAATAGTTTCTCGTTACCAACGGAATTAAAGAATTTGGTTAATGATTTCTTTAGTGAAAGGAAGATTTTTATGGAAGATTTTGAAACATACTGGGACTATAATATTGGAATACCACAGGGATCCAATTTGGCTCCAATTTTATGGTTATTAATAGTAGATGAAGCATTGAAGATTGAATTCAACAATGAGGAAACTATAATACAAGCATTTGCTGATGATATTGCTATAATTATGAGGGCAAGTGCGTCTTATCTCTTTGGAGAGATGGGAACAACAGCTATAAAGAAACTTGAAGACTGGGCAGAAAAATTTGGACTTAGGTTCAGTACGGAAAAATCTAAATTTATTATGTTTCCATTTAAGAAAAATATTACTTGTATTCCAAATATAAAGATGTATGAAAGGAGGATAAGTTATGACAAGAATCTAAAATATCTGGGATTACAGTTTGATTGCAAAATGACTTGGATTCCTCATTTAAATGAAATCAAGAACAAAGTATTAAAATTCCAAAGCAAATTGAATAGGTTCATAAGAGCAACTTGGGGTCTAAGACCCGAGATTAGGAAGGAAATCTACCTAAAAGCTGTAGAAAAATATATATCCTATGGAGCAGAGATTTGGTATAACGATATAAGGAGAACAAATGATAAAATTCTGCAAATCCAGAGAATAGCATTACTTGCTATAACGAAAAGCTATAGAACTACATCTAATATGGATCTGCAAATATTAGCGGGATGTCTTCCCCTTGATTTAAAATTAAAAGGGGATACGAAGCTATATAGAAGTGACAATGGGATGGAGAATTTACAAATTGGAGAAGAAATTGTGGAACAAATAAATATTGAAAAACCAAGTTTTATAAAGAAACCCCCTTGGGAAGAATCATTATCGTATTAGAACGATAAAGTTCCAAATAATGGAGGAAGAATTATTTATACATGATGGCTCCACAAAATTGATGGAAAAGTGGGTAGTGCATTTGTGGTATATCAAGATAATGAAATTCTATACCACGAACAACATCGATTGAATGACGAAACAACAGTTTACAATGCAGAATTATTAGCTATTTTGAAAGCGTATGAATATATTCGAAATAATAATATAAGAGAAACTCATATTTGTACCGACTCGTACTACAGGTATCGGTACAACAGGCACTTTGTCCTTATGAAAATAGAAACAGGCATATCATCGATCTCAGGGAAAAACTGATTCACTGTAAGGATTTCGTCAAACTTCATTGGGTAAAGGCCCATATTGGTGTCACAGGTAATGAAAAGGCAGATGAGTTGGCGAAAGGAGCTACAAAGAAAGCATCAGTTGACCTCTACTTTAAATGGAGTAAAGACCAGCTAAAGAAGAAGATCCAGAATGAGATGATTGTGGAATGGCAAGGAAGGTGGGACCAGCTATGTACAGGAAAGTGTCTTCACAATGAAATAAAGAAAGTATCTAAGAAAGGGCTTCATGGAGACTTTTTCATTAATCAAGTATTTACTGGACATGGTGCATTTAGAGAATATCAGCATAGATTTTTTGGTAAAGATAAAATGTGCTATTGTGGTAAAGCGAGTGGATCTGTATACCACACTATTTACGAATGTGAATTATGGGATAAAATTCGGAATGATACTTTCCCTAAGAATTATAAAAATGTTGGTATATTTAATTTATGTATGCATTTTAAGAGCAGGAATGGTGTTAAAGATATTATGAAAAATATTTTATCTCTTGAAATGAATTGATAGGTGATTTGCTGTTATATTGGTTGTTTTATGATGGTTTTTAGATTGCATTTGAAGTGGAATTATGTAATGTGAATTGGATTATAGTGTGAATTGGATTGTATTAAACGAAGATTGTATTTTAAGATAATTGTAAATACTGTAATATAAGAAGTTATATGAAAATTGGATTGTATTATATAGTAAGGTTTGATTTATGAAATATGTTGATTGATACTATGATATGTTGATTATGAAAAATGTATTATTTATATTTTGATATTATGTTGAATCCAAGATGAATTCATGGTTTTTATCCAAGTGTGATATTTTGTTATTATGATTTATTCCTTAAGAATGAAGGAAGTTTAGTTTCAACCCTAAATGAAGGGTTCTTGTAATTTTGTATTGTTTAATAAAGTGTGAGGGATCAATCAGAGGATGACTCTCGGCAGATGGTGGTTCGTGTTTGTCCGGGCATGTTTTTGGTGTTTTGCACCTCCTGCCCGCGCGGTTGGTCCTTTTGGCGGTGCGCGGATGGGGTGGAGCGCCGTGGATTTGGGCCACGGCCTGGTGTCCTGTGAGCGCTATAGAAGCGACTGTGCATCTTTCCCGTATACCTTCTGGTGGGTCGGTGTTCTTGATAGAGTTACTCTGCATGCCCTCGTGGCCTAATTGATAAGGCATCGGTCTCCGATACATGAGTCTGCGAATTTGAGTACCGCGAGAGTCTCTTTTCCTTTATGCAATTTATCATTCCTCGATTGTTTCGGAACACTCCTTCCATAGAGATCTAGTTTTTCTAATTTTTTTCGTAACAATAAATACTAATTGGATCTGTTTGATTCGTAGATTGTATGTCCTCGTGGCCTAATGGATAAGGCATCGGTCTCCTAAACTGGGGATTGCGGGTCGAGTCCCGCCGAGGGTACTGTTTTTATTTATTCATTTTAACTTTCCACGAATATTTCAGAACATACCTTCATTAGATTTCTAGTATTTCTGACTTCTTCAGTTATTCAGTAACAATATATTCTAATTCCATCTGTTTGACTCGTAGGCTGTGTGCCTATCTGGCCAAAAGTTTAAGGCATAGGTTTCCTTAACTGGAAAGTGCGGGTTCGAGTCCCGTAGAGTTTAAGCGATCTCTTATGTAATCATGTGTTTTGGGTGAGGATCGGTCCTGCTGGGGGTGCCATGTAGCCGCCTCCTTCGTCATTCCTCGTGAGGGTTGGTTTGCACTTTCCTGCGGGCGTGGGCTACTTGTCTTCATGGACTCCAGCTCGTGAGTCAGTTTCATAGAGGAATCGGCGTCTGTCTCCGTCCGGGGAGCTGTTAGGGTCCCTGTTTATTTCAATGCTAGGTGAATCATCCGTTTGCTGGAGAATTATGTATATTCAGAACACACCTTCATTATATTTTTAATTTTACTAATTTTTTCAAATACAACGAATACTAATTTGATCTGTTTGATTCATAGATTGTATACCCTCGTGGTCTAATGGATACGGCATCGGTATCCTAAACCGCGGGCGTGGGCTACTTGTCTTCATGGACTCCAGGGCGTGAGTCACTTTCATGGAGGAATCGGTGTCTGTCTCCGTCCGGGGAGCTGTTAGGGTCCCTGTTTATTTCAATGCTGGGTGAATTATCCGTTTTCTTGAGAATTATGCATATTCAGAACACACCTTCATTATATTTTTAATTTTACTGATTTTTTCAAATACAACGAATACTGATTTGATCTGTTTGATTCATAGATTGTATACCCTCGTGGTCTAATGGATACGGCATCGGTATCCTAAACCGTATCATTTTATCATTTCTCGAATATTTCTGAACATACTTTCATTAGATTTCTAGTATTTCTGACTTTTTCAGTTATTTAGTAACAACATATTCTAATTCCATCTGTTTGACTCGTAGGCTGTGTGCCTATATGGCCAAAAGTTTAAGGCATAGGACTCCTAAACCTGAAAGTGCGGGTTCGAGCCCCGTATAGTTTAAGCCCTTATGCAATCATGTATTTTGGGTGAAGATAGCCGCCTCCTTCGACGTTCCTCGAGAGGGTTGGTTTGCGCTTTCCAGCGCTCAGCGGGCGTGGGGCTCTTGTCTTCATGGACTCCAGGGCGTGAGTCAGTTTCATGGAGGAATCGGCGTCTGTCTCCGTCCGGGGAGTTGTTAGGGTCCCTGTTTATTTTAATGCTGGGTGAATCATCCGTTTGCTGGGGTATTATGCATATTCAGAACACAACTTCATTATATTTTAATTTTAATAATTTTTTCAAATACAACGAATACTAATTTGATCTATTTGATTCATAGATTGTGTACCCCTATGGCCTAATGGATAAGGCATCGGTCTCCTAAACCGGGGATTGTCGGTTCGGCAAATGAACTTCTTTTAATTATTCAATTTACCTCTTCTCAAATGTTATTATGCATTCAATGCTGGGTGAATCATCCTTTTGCTGGGGAATTATGCATTTAATCTCTTCACGATTTTTTCAGAACACACATTCATTAGATTTCTAGTTTTTCTAATTTTATCAGCTACAATAAATACTAATTTGATCTGTTTGATTCGTAGACTGTATGCCCTCGTGGTCTAATGGATAAGGCATAGGTATCCTAAACCGTGGGTTCAAGAAATTTCTAGTTTTTCTCATTTTGTTCAGTAATAATCAATACTAATTTAATCTGTTGCATTCGCCTACAGTGTACCATCATGGCCTAATGGATAAGGCACCGTTTTCCAGAACCGGGGTTTGTGGGTTCGTGTCCCGCCCTGTGTAGTGTTTTCAATCATGCATTTGATTGTTTCGGAACACAACTTCAAGATATTTCTAATTTTTCTCACTTTTTTCAATAATAATCAATTCTAATTTGATCAGTTGCATTCGCACAACGTATGCCCTCGTGGCCTAATGGATAAGGTATCGGTTTACGGAACCGGGTATTGCGGGTTCGAATCCCGCCGAGGGTACATTTTTATTTATTCATTTTATCTTTCCTCGAATATTTCTGAACATACCTTCATTAGCTTTCTTGTATTTCTGACTTTTTCAGTTATTCAGTAAAAACATATTCTGTCATTCCATCTGTTTGACTCGTAGGCTGTGTGCCTATCTGGCCAAAAGTTTAAGGCATGGGTCTCCTAAACTGGAAAGTGCGGATTCGAGTCCCGTACAGTTTAAGCGATCCCTTATACAATCATGTACTTTGGGTGAGGACCGGTCTTGCTGGGGGTGCCAGGTAGCCGCCCCCTTCGTCGTTCCTCGTGAGGGTTAGTTTGCGCTTTCCTGCGGTCGGCGGGCGTGGGCCTCTTGTCTTCATGGACTCCAGGGCGTGAGTCACTTTCATGGAGGAATCGGTGTCTGTCTCCATCCGCGGAGATGTTAGGGTCCCTGTTTATTTCATTGCTGGGTGAATCATCCGTTTGCTGGAGAATTATGCATATTCAGAACACAACTTCATTATATTTTTAATTTTACTAATTTTTTCAAATACAACGAATACTAATTTGATCTGTTTGATTCATAGATTGTATACCCTCGTGGTCTAATGGATAAGGCATCGGTATCCTAAACCGGGGATTCAAGAAATTTCTAATTTTTCTCATTTTGTTCAGTAATAATCAATACTAATATAATATGTTGCATTAGCGTACTGTGTACCCTCATGGCCTAATGGATATGGCATCGTTTTCCGGAACCGGGGATTGCGGGTTCGTGTCCCGCCCTGTGTAGTGTTTTGAATTATGCATTTGATTGTTTCGGAACACAACTTCAAGAGATTTCTAATTTTTCTCACCTTTTTCAATAATAATCAATACTAATTTGATCAGTTGTATTCGCATAACGTATGCCCTCGTGGCCTAATGGATAAGGCATCGGTCTCCGATATCTGAGTCTGCGAGTTCGAGTACCGCGAGGGTTCTGTTTTCCTTTATGCATTTTACGAGTACTTTCATTAGACTAATAGTATTTCTGACTTTCTTAGTTATTCAGTAACAATAAATTCTAATTCCTTTTATTTGATTCTTACGCTGTATGTCCTCGTGGCCTAATTGATAAGGCATCGGAATCCGATACCTGGGTCTGCGAATTCGAGTACCGCTAGGGTACTGTATTCCTTTATGCAATTTATCATTCCTCGATTGTTTCGGAACACTCCTTCCATAGACTTCTAGTTTTTCTAATTTTTTCCGTAACAATAATTACTAATTGGATCTGTTTGATTCGTGGATTGCATGCCCTCGTGGCATAATGGATAAGGCATCGATCTCCTAAACCGGGGATTGCGGGTTCGAGTCCCGCCGAGGGTACATTTTTATTTATTCATTTTATCTTTCCTCGAAGATTTCTGAACATACCTTCATTAGCTTTCTTGTATTTCTGTCTTTTTCAGTTATTCTGTAACGACATATTCTAATTCCATCTGTTTGACTCGTAGGCTGTGTGCCTATCTGGCCAAACGTTTAAGGCATGGGTTTCCTTAACCGGAAAGTGCGGGTTCGAGTCCCGTAGAGTTTAAGCGATCCCTTACGTAATCATGTATTTTGGGTGAGGACCGGTCCTGCTGGGGGTGCCAGGTAGCCGCCTCCTTCGTCGTTCCTCGTGAGGGTTGGTTTGCGCTTTCCTGGGCTCAGCGGGCGTGGGCCTGTTGTCTTCATGGACTCCAGGGCGTGAGTCACTTTCATGGAGGAATCGGTGTCTGTCTCCGTCCGGGGAGCTGTTAGGGTCCCTGTTTATTTCAATGCTGGGTGAATTATCCGTTTTCTTGAGAATTATGCATATTCAGAACACACCTTCATTATATTTTTAATTTTACTGATTTTTTCAAATACAACGAATACTGATTTGATCTGTTTGATTCATAGATTGTATACCCTCGTGGTCTAATGGATACGGCATCGGTATCCTAAACCGTGGGTTCAAGAAATTTCTAGTTTTTCTCATTTTGTTCAGTAATAATCAATACTAATTTAATCTGTTGCATTCGGCTACAGTGTACCCTCATGGCCTAATGAATAAGGCATCGATTTCCGGAACCGGGGATTGCGGGTTCGTGTCCCGCCGTGTGCAGTTTTTTCAAATATGCATTTGATTGTTTCGGAACACAACTTCAAGAGATTTCTAACTTTTCTCACATTTTTCAATAACAATAAATACTAATTTGATCTGTTGCATTCGCATAACGTATGCTCTCGTGGCCTAATGAATAAGGCATCGGTTTCCGGAACCGGGGATTGCGGGATCGAGTCCCGCCGAGGGTACAGCTTTTATATATACATTTTAGTTTTTCTCGAATATTTCCTGACATACCTTCATTAGACATCTAGTATTTCCGATTTTTTTGTCATTCTGACTTTTTTCGTTCGAGTTCCGCAGAGGGTACCGTTTTAATTATTCATTTTATCATTTCTCGAATATTTCTGAATATACTTTCATTAGACTAATAGTATTTCTGACTTTCTTAGTTATTCAGTAACAATAAATTCTAATTCCTTTTATTTGATTCTTACGCTGCATGTCCTCGTGGCCTAATTGATAAGGCATCGGACTCCGATACCTGGGTCTGCGAATTCGAGTACCGCTAGGGTACTGTTTTCCTTTATGCAATTTATCATTCCTCGATTGTTTCGGAACACTCCTTCCATAGATTTCTAGTTTTACTAATTTTTTCCGTAACAATAATTACTAATTAGATTTATTTGATTCGCAGATTGCATGCCCTCGTGGCCTAATGGATAAGGCATCGGTCTCCTAAACCGGGGATTGCGGGTTCGAGTCCCGCCGAGGGTACATTTTTATTTATTCATTTTATCTTTCCTCGAAGATTTCTGAACATACCTTCATTAGCTTTCTTGTATTTCTGTCTTTTTCAGTTATTCTGTAACGACATATTCTAATTCCATCTGTTTGACTCGTAGGCTGTGTGCCTATCTGGCCAAAAGTTTAAGGCATGGGTTTCCTTAACCGGAAAGTGCGGGTTCGAGTCCCGTAGAGTTTAAGCGATCCCTTACGTAATCATGTATATTGGGTGAGGACCGGTCCTGCTGGAAATGCCAGGTAGCCGCCTCCTTCGTCGTTCCTCGTGAGGGTTGGTTTGCGCCTTCCTGCGCTCAGCGGGAGTGGGCCTCTTGTCTTTATGGACTCCAGGGCGTGAGTCACTTTCATGGAGAAATGGGTGTCTGTCTCCGTCCGGGGAGCTGTTAGGATCCCTGTTTATTTCAATGCTGGATGAATCATCCTTTTGCTGGAGAATTATGCATATTCAGAACTCACCTTCATTATATTTTTTATTTTACTAATTTTTTCAATTACAACGAATACTAATTTGATCTGTTTGATTCATAGATTGTATACCCTCGTGGTCTAATGGATAAGGCATCGGTATCCTAAACCGTGGGTTCAAGAAATTTCTAGTTTTTCTCATTTTGTTCAGTAATAATCAATACTAATTTAATCTGTTGCATTCTCCTACAGTGTACCCTCATGGCCTAATGGATAAGGCATCGATTTCCGGAACCGGGGATTGCGGGTTCGTGTCCCGCCGTGTGTAGTGTTTTCAAATATGCATTTGATTGTTTCGGAACACAACTTCAAGAGTTTTCTCACATTTTTCAATAACAATCAATACTAATTTGATCTGTTGCATTCGCATAACGTATGCTCTCGTGGCCTAATGAATAAGGCATCGGTTTCCGGAACCGGGGATTGCGGGTTCGAGTCCCGCCGAGGGTAAAGTTTTTAATTATACATTTTAGTTTTTCCCGAATATTTCTGAACATACCTTCATTTGACTTCAAGTATTTCCGACTTTTTTAGTCATTCTGATTTTTTATTTCGAGTCCCGCCGAGGAAACTGTTCTAATTATTCATTTTATCATTTCTCGAATATTTCTGAACATATCTTCATTAGATTTCTAGTATTTCTGACTTTCTTAGTTATTGAGTAACAATAAATTCTAATTCATTTTACTTGATAGTTACGCTGCATGCCCTAATGGATAAAGCATCGGTTTCCGGAACCGGGGATTGCGGGTTCGAGTCCCGCCGAGGGTACAGTTTTTACATATACATTTTAGTTTTTCTCGAAAATTTCCTGACATACCTTCATTAGACTTCTATTATTTCCGATTTTTTAGTCATTCTGACTTTTTTAGTTCGAATCTCGCCGAGGGTACCGTTTTAATTATTCATTTTATCATTTCTCGAATATTTCTGTATATACTTTCATTAGACTAATAGTATTTCTGACTTTCTTAGTTATTCAGTAACAATAAATTCTAATTCCTTTTATTTGATTCTTACGCTGCATGCCCTCGTGGCCTAATTGATAAGGCATCGGACTCCGATACCTGGGTCTGCGAATTCGAGTACCGCTAGGGTACTGTTTTCCTTTATGCAATTTATCATTCCTCGATTGTTTCGGAACACTCCTTCCATAGATTTCTAGTTTTTCTAATTTTTTCCGTAACAATAATTACTAATTGGATCTGTTTGATTCGTAGATTGCATGCCCTCGTGGCCTAATGGATAAGGCATCGGTTTCCTAAACCGGGGATTGCGGGTTCGAGTCCCGCCGAGGGTACATTTTTATTTATTCATTTTATCTTTCCTCGAATATTTCTGAACATACCTTCATTAGCTTTCTAGTATTTATGACTTTTTCAGTTATTCACTAACGACATATTCTAATTCCATCTGTTTGACTCGTAGGATGTGTGCCTATCTGGCCAAAAGTTTAAGGCATGGGTTTCCTTAACCGGAAAGTGCGGGTTCGAGTCCCGTAGAGATTAAGCGATCCCTTACGTAATCATGTATTTTGGGTGAGGACCGGTCCTGCTGGGAGTGCCAGGTAGCCGCTTCCTTCGTCGTTCCTCGTGAGGGTTGGTTTTCGCTTTCCTGTGCTCAGCGGGCGTGGGCCTCTGGCCTTCATGGACTCCAGGGCGTGAGTCACTTTCATGGAGGAATCGGTGTCTGTCTCCGTCCGAGGGGCTGTTAGGGTCCCTGTTTATTTCAATTCTGGATGAATCATCCTTTTGCTGGAGAATTATGCATATTCAGAACTCACCTTCATTATATTTTTAATTTTACTAATTTTTTCAACTACAACGAATACTAATTTGATCTGTTTGATTCATAGATTGTATACCCTCGTGGTTTAATGGATAAGGCATCGGTATCCTAAACCGTGGGTTCAAGAAATTTCTAGTTTTTCTCATTTTGTTCAGTAATAATCAATACTAATTTAATCTGTTGCATTCGCCTACAGTGTACCCTCATGGCCTAATGGATAAGGCATCGATTTCCGGAACCGGGGATTGCGGGTTCATGTCCCGCCGTGTGTAGTGTTTTCAAATATGCATTTGATTGTTTCGGAACACAACTTCAAGAGATTTCTAATTTTTCTCACATTTTTCAATAACAATCAATACTAATTTGATCTGTTGCATTCGCATAACGTATGCCCTCGTGGCCTAATGGATAAGGCATCGGTTTCCGGAACCGGGGTTTGCGGGTTCGAGTCCCGCCGAGGGTACAGTTTTTACATATACATTTTAGTTTTTCTCGAAAATTTCCTGACATACCTTCATTAGACTTCTATTATTTCCGATTTTTTAGTCATTCTGACTTTTTTAGTTCGAATCTCGCGGAGGGTACCGTTTTAATTATTAATTTTATCATTTCTCGAATATTTCTATATATACTTTCATTAGACTAATAGTATTTCTGACTTTCTTAGTTATTCAGTAACAATAAATTCTAATTCCTTTTATTTGATTCTTACGCTGCATGTCCTCGTGGCCTAATTGATAAGGCATCGGACTCCGATACCTGGGTCTGCGAATTCGAGTACCGCTAGGGTACTGTTTTCCTTTATGCAATTTATCATTCCTCGATTGTTTCGGAACACTCCTTCCATAGATTTCTAGTTTTACTAATTTTTTCCGTAACAATAATTACTAATTAGATTTATTTGATTCGCAGATTGCATGCCCTCGTGGCCTAATGGATAAGGCATCGGTCTCCTAAACCGGGGATTGCGGGTTCGAGTCCCGCCGAGGGTACATTTTTATTTATTCATTTTATCTTTCCTCGAAGATTTCTGAACATACCTTCATTAGCTTTCTTGTATTTCTGTCTTTTTCAGTTATTCTGTAACGACATATTCTAATTCCATCTGTTTGACTCGTAGGCTGTGTGCCTATCTGGCCAAAAGTTTAAGGCATGGGTTTCCTTAACCGGAAAGTGCGGGTTCGAGTCCCGTAGAGTTTAAGCGATCCCTTACGTAATCATGTATATTGGGTGAGGACCGGTCCTGCTGGAAATGCCAGGTAGCCGCCTCCTTCGTCGTTCCTCGTGAGGGTTGGTTTGCGCCTTCCTGCGCTCAGCGGGAGTGGGCCTCTTGTCTTTATGGACTCCAGGGCGTGAGTCACTTTCATGGAGAAATGGGTGTCTGTCTCCGTCCGGGGAGCTGTTAGGATCCCTGTTTATTTCAATGCTGGATGAATCATCCTTTTGCTGGAGAATTATGCATATTCAGAACTCACCTTCATTATATTTTTTATTTTACTAATTTTTTCAATTACAACGAATACTAATTTGATCTGTTTGATTCATAGATTGTATACCCTCGTGGTCTAATGGATAAGGCATCGGTATCCTAAACCGTGGGTTCAAGAAATTTCTAGTTTTTCTCATTTTGTTCAGTAATAATCAATACTAATTTAATCTGTTGCATTCTCCTACAGTGTACCCTCATGGCCTAATGGATAAGGCATCGATTTCCGGAACCGGGGATTGCGGGTTCGTGTCCCGCCGTGTGTAGTGTTTTCAAATATGCATTTGATTGTTTCGGAACACAACTTCAAGAGTTTTCTCACATTTTCAATAACAATCAATACTAATTTGATCTGTTGCATTCGCATAACGTATGCTCTCGTGGCCTAATGAATAAGGCATCGGTTTCCGGAACCGGGGATTGCGGGTTCGAGTCCCGCCGAGGGTAAAGTTTTTAATTATACATTTTAGTTTTTCCCGAATATTTCTGAACATACCTTCATTTGACTTCAAGTATTTCCGACTTTTTTAGTCATTCTGATTTTTTATTTCGAGTCCCGCCGAGGAAACTGTTCTAATTATTCATTTTATCATTTCTCGAATATTTCTGAACATATCTTCATTAGATTTCTAGTATTTCTGACTTTCTTAGTTATTGAGTAACAATAAATTCTAATTCATTTTACTTGATAGTTACGCTGCATGCCCTAATGGATAAAGCATCGGTTTCCGGAACCGGGGATTGCGGGTTCGAGTCCCGCCGAGGGTACAGTTTTTACATATACATTTTAGTTTTTCTCGAAAATTTCCTGACATACCTTCATTAGACTTCTATTATTTCCGATTTTTTAGTCATTCTGACTTTTTTAGTTCGAATCTCGCCGAGGGTACCGTTTTAATTATTCATTTTATCATTTCTCGAATATTTCTGTATATACTTTCATTAGACTAATAGTATTTCTGACTTTCTTAGTTATTCAGTAACAATAAATTCTAATTCCTTTTATTTGATTCTTACGCTGCATGCCCTCGTGGCCTAATTGATAAGGCATCGGACTCCGATACCTGGGTCTGCGAATTCGAGTACCGCTAGGGTACTGTTTTCCTTTATGCAATTTATCATTCCTCGATTGTTTCGGAACACTCCTTCCATAGATTTCTAGTTTTTCTAATTTTTTCCGTAACAATAATTACTAATTGGATCTGTTTGATTCGTAGATTGCATGCCCTCGTGGCCTAATGGATAAGGCATCGGTTTCCTAAACCGGGGATTGCGGGTTCGAGTCCCGCCGAGGGTACATTTTTATTTATTCATTTTATCTTTCCTCGAATATTTCTGAACATACCTTCATTAGCTTTCTAGTATTTATGACTTTTTCAGTTATTCACTAACGACATATTCTAATTCCATCTGTTTGACTCGTAGGATGTGTGCCTATCTGGCCAAAAGTTTAAGGCATGGGTTTCCTTAACCGGAAAGTGCGGGTTCGAGTCCCGTAGAGATTAAGCGATCCCTTACGTAATCATGTATTTTGGGTGAGGACCGGTCCTGCTGGGAGTGCCAGGTAGCCGCTTCCTTCGTCGTTCCTCGTGAGGGTTGGTTTTCGCTTTCCTGTGCTCAGCGGGCGTGGGCCTCTGGCCTTCATGGACTCCAGGGCGTGAGTCACTTTCATGGAGGAATCGGTGTCTGTCTCCGTCCGAGGGGCTGTTAGGGTCCCTGTTTATTTCAATTCTGGATGAATCATCCTTTTGCTGGAGAATTATGCATATTCAGAACTCACCTTCATTATATTTTTAATTTTACTAATTTTTTCAACTACAACGAATACTAATTTGATCTGTTTGATTCATAGATTGTATACCCTCGTGGTTTAATGGATAAGGCATCGGTATCCTAAACCGTGGGTTCAAGAAATTTCTAGTTTTTCTCATTTTGTTCAGTAATAATCAATACTAATTTAATCTGTTGCATTCGCCTACAGTGTACCCTCATGGCCTAATGGATAAGGCATCGATTTCCGGAACCGGGGATTGCGGGTTCATGTCCCGCCGTGTGTAGTGTTTTCAAATATGCATTTGATTGTTTCGGAACACAACTTCAAGAGATTTCTAATTTTTCTCACATTTTTCAATAACAATCAATACTAATTTGATCTGTTGCATTCGCATAACGTATGCCCTCGTGGCCTAATGGATAAGGCATCGGTTTCCGGAACCGGGGTTTGCGGGTTCGAGTCCCGCCGAGGGTACAGTTTTTACATATACATTTTAGTTTTTCTCGAAAATTTCCTGACATACCTTCATTAGACTTCTATTATTTCCGATTTTTTAGTCATTCTGACTTTTTTAGTTCGAATCTCGCCGAGGGTACCGTTTTAATTATTAATTTTATCATTTCTCGAATATTTCTATATATACTTTCATTAGACTAATAGTATTTCTGACTTTCTTAGTTATTCAGTAACAATAAATTCTAATTCCTTTTATTTGATTCTTACGCTGCATGTCCTCATGGCCTAATTGATAAGGCATCGGACTCCGATACCTGGGTCTGCGAATTCGAGTACCGCTAGGGTACTGTTTTCCTTTATGCAATTTATCATTCCTCGATTGTTTCGGAACACTCCTTAAATAGATTTCTAGTTTTTCTAATTTTTTCCGTAACAATAATTACTAATTGGATCTGTTTGATTCGTAGATTGCATGCCCTCGTGGCCTAATGGATAAGGCATCGGTCTCCTAAACCGGGGATTGCGGGTTCGAGTCCCGCCGAGGGTACATTTTTATTTATTCATTTTATCTTTCCTCGAACATTTCTGAACATACCTTCATTAGCTTTCTTGTATTTCTGTCTTTTTCAGTTATTCTGTAACGACATATTCTAATTCCATCTGTTTGACTCGTAGGATGTGTGCCTATCTGGCCAAAAGTTTAAGGCATGGGTTTCCTTAATCGGAAAGTGCGGGTTCGAGTCCCGTAGAGTTTAAGCGATCCCTTACGTAATCATGTATTTTGGGTGAGGACCGGTCCTGCTGGGAGTGCCAGGTAGCCGCCTCCTTCGTCGTTCCTCGTGAGGGTTGGTTTGCGCTTTCCTGTGCTCAGCGGGCGTGGGCCTCTGGCCTTCATGGGCTCCAGGGCGTGAGTCACTTTCATGGAGGAATCGGTGTCTGTCTCCGTCCTAGGGGCTGTTAGGGTCCCTGTTAATTTCAATGCTGGGTGAATCATCCGTTTGCTGGAGAATTATACATATTCAGAACACACCTTCATAATATTTTTAATTTTACTAATTTTTTCAAATACAACGTATACTAATTTGATCTGTTTGATTCATAGATTGTATACCCTCGTGGTCTAATGGATAAGGCGTCGGTATCCTAAACCGTGGGTTCAAGAAATTTCTAGTTTTTCTCATTTTGTTCAGTAATAATCAATACTAATTTAATCTGTTGCATTCGCCAACAGTGTGCCCTCATGGCCTAATGGATAAGGCATCGATTTCCGGAACCGGGGATTGCGGGTTCGTGTCCCGCCGTGTGTGGTGTTTTCAAATATGCATTTGAATGTTTCGGAACACAACTTCAAGAGATTTCTAATTTTTCTCACATTTTTCAATAACAATCAATACTAATTTGATCTGTTGCATTCGCAAAACGTATGCCCTCGTGGCCTAATGGATAAGGCATCGGTTTCCGGAACCGGGGATTGCGGGTTCGAGTCCCGCCGAGGGTACAGTTTTTACATATACATTTTAGTTTTTCTCGAAAATTTCCTGACATACCTTCATTAGACTTCTATTATTTCCGATTTTTTAGTCATTCTGACTTTTTTAGTTCGAATCTCGCCGAGGGTACCGTTTTAATTATTCATTTTATCATTTCTCGAATATTTCTGTATATACTTTCATTAGACTAATAGTATTTCTGACTTTCTTAGTTATTCAGTAACAATAAATTCTAATTCCTTTTATTTGATTC
Source organism: Amaurobius ferox (assembly GCA_951213105.1). Lineage (NCBI taxonomy): Eukaryota > Metazoa > Arthropoda > Arachnida > Araneae > Amaurobiidae > Amaurobius > Amaurobius ferox. The sequence goes on along the minus strand of OX578147.1, from coordinate 866,034 downwards.
TTACGCTGCATGCCCTCGTGGCCTAATTGATAAGGCATCGGACTCCGATACCTGGGTCTGCGAATTCGAGTACCGCTAGGGTACTGTTTTCCTTTATGCAATTTATCATTCCTCGATTGTTTCGGAACACTCCTTCCATAGATTTCAAGTTTTTCTAATTTTTTCCGTAACAATAATTACTAATTGGAACTGTTTGATTCGTAGATTGCATGCCCTCGTGGCCTAATGGATAAGGCATCGGTCTCCTAAACCGGGGATTGCGGGTTCGAGTCCCGCCGAGGGTACATTTTTAATTATTCATTTTATCTTTCCTCGAATATTTCTGAACATACCTTCATTAGCTTTCTATTATTTCTGACTTTTTCAGTTATTCAGTAACAACATATTCTAATTCCATCTGTTTGACTCGTAGGCTGTGTGCCCATCTGGCCAAAAGTTTAAGGCATGGGTTTCGTTAACCGGAAAGTGCGGGTTCGAGTCCTGTAGAGTTTAAGCGATCCCTTACGTAATCATGTATTTTGGGTGAGGACCGGTCCTGCTGGGAGTGCCAGGTAGCCGCCTCCTTCGTCGTTCCTCGTGAGGGTTGTTTTGCGCTTTCCTGTGCTCAGCGGGCGTGGGCCTCTGGCCTTCATGGGCTCCAGGGCGTGAGTCACTTTCATGGAGGAATCGGTGTCTGTCTCCGTCCGAGGGGCTGTTAGGGTCCCTGTTTATTTCAATGCTGGGTGAATCATCCGTTTGCTGGAGAATTATGCATATTCAGAACACACCTTCATAATATTTTTAATTTTACTAATTTTTTCAAATACAACGTATACTAATTTGATCTGTTTGATTCATAGATTGTATACCCTCGTGGTCTAAAGGATAAGGCATCGGTATCCTAAACCGTGGGTTCAAGAAATTTCTAGTTTTTCTCATTTTGTTCAGTAATAATCAATACTAATTTAATCTGTTGCATTCGCCTACAGTGTACCCTCATGGCCTAATGGATAAGGCATCGATTTCCGGAACCGGGGATTGCGGGTTCGTGTCCCGCCGTGTGTAGTGTTTTCAAATATGCATTTGATTGTTTCGGAACACAACTTCAAGAGATTTCTAACTTTTCTCACATTTTTCAATAACAATCAATACTAATTTGATCTGTTGCATTCGCATAACGAATGCTCTCGTGGCCTAATGAATAAGGCATCGGTTTCCGGAACCGGGGATTGCGGGATCGAGTCCCGCCGAGGGTACAATTTTTACATATACATTTTAGTTTTTCTCGAATATTTCCTGACATACCTTCATTAGACATCTAGTATTTCCGATTTTTTAGTCATTCTGACATTTTTCGTTCGAGTCCCGCGGAGGGTACCGTTTTAATTATTCATTTTATCATTTCTCGAATATTTCTGAATATACTTTTATTAGACTAATAGTATTTCTGACTTTCTTAGTTATTCAGTAACAATAAATTCTAATTCCTTTTATTTGATTCTTACGCTGCATGTCCTCGTGGCCTAATTGATAAGGCATCGGACTCCGATACCTGGGTCTGCGAATTCGAGTACCGCTAGGGTACTGTTTTCCTTTATGCAATTTATCATTCCTCGATTGTTTCGGAACACTCCTTCCATAGATTTCTAGTTTTTCTAATTTTTTACGTAACAATAATTACTAATTGGATCTGTTTGATCCGTAGATTGCATGCTCTCGTGGCCTAATGGATAAGGCATCGGTCTCCTAAACCGGGGATTGCGGGTTCGAGTCCCGCCGAGGGTACATTTTTATTTATTCATTTTATCTTTCCTCGAAGATTTCTGAACATACCTTCGTTAGCTTTCTTGTATTTCTGTCTTTTTCAGTTATTCTGTAACGACATATTCTAATTCCATCTGTTTGACTCGTAGGCTGTGTGCCTATCTGGGCAAAAGTTTAAGGCATGGGTTTCCTTAACCGGAAAGTGCGGGTTCGAGTCCCTTGAGTTTAAGCGATCCCTTACGTAATCATGTATATTGGGTGAGGACCGGTCCTGCTGGAAATGCCAGGTAGACGCCTCCTTCGTCGTTCTTCTTGAGGGTTGTTTTGCGCCTTCCTGCGCTCAGCGGACGTGGGCCTCTTGTCTTCATGGACTCCAGGGCGTGAGTCACTTTCATGGAGAAATGGGTGTCTGTCTCCGTCCGGGGAGCTGTTAGGATCCCTGTTTATTTCAATGCTGGATGAATCATCCTTTTGCTGGAGAATTATGCATATTCAGAACTCACCTTCATTATATTTTTAATTTTACTCATTTTTTCAATTACAATGAATACTAATTTGATCTGTTTGTTCATAGATTGTATACCCTCGTGGTCTAATGGATAAGGCATCGGTATCCTAAACCGTGGGTTCAAGAAATTTCTAGTTTTTCTCATTTTGTTCAGTAATAATCAATACTAATTTAATCTGTTGCATTCGCCAACAGTGTGCCCTCATGGCCTAATGGATAAGGCATCGATTTCCGGAACCGGGGATTGCGGGTTCGTGTCCCGCCGTGTGTGGTGTTTTCAAATATGCATTTGAATGTTTCGGAACACAACTTCAAGAGATTTCTAATTTTTCTCACATTTTTCAATAACAATCAATACTAATTTGATCTGTTGCATTCGCAAAACGTATGCCCTCGTGGCCTAATGGATAAGGCATCGGTTTCCGGAACCGGGGATTGCGGGTTCGAGTCCCGCCGAGGGTACAGTTTTTACATATACATTTTAGTTTTTCTCGAAAATTTCCTGACATACCTTCATTAGACTTCTATTATTTCCGATTTTTTAGTCATTCTGACTTTTTTAGTTCGAATCTCGCCGAGGGTACCGTTTTAATTATTCATTTTATCATTTCTCGAATATTTCTGTATATACTTTCATTAGACTAATAGTATTTCTGACTTTCTTAGTTATTCAGTAACAATAAATTCTAATTCCTTTTATTTGATTCTTACGCTGCATGCCCTCGTGGCCTAATTGATAAGGCATCGGACTCCGATACCTGGGTCTGCGAATTCGAGTACCGCTAGGGTACTGTTTTCCTTTATGCAATTTATCATTCCTCGATTGTTTCGGAACACTCCTTCCATAGATTTCTAGTTTTTCTAATTTTTTCCGTAACAATAATTACTAATTGGATCTGTTTGATTCGTAGATTGCATGCCCTCGTGGCCTAATGGATAAGGCATCGGTTTCCTAAACCGGGGATTGCGGGTTCGAGTCCCGCCGAGGGTACATTTTTATTTATTCATTTTATCTTTCCTCGAATATTTCTGAACATACCTTCATTAGCTTTCTAGTATTTATGACTTTTTCAGTTATTCACTAACGACATATTCTAATTCCATCTGTTTGACTCGTAGGATGTGTGCCTATCTGGCCAAAAGTTTAAGGCATGGGTTTCCTTAACCGGAAAGTGCGGGTTCGAGTCCCGTAGAGATTAAGCGATCCCTTACGTAATCATGTATTTTGGGTGAGGACCGGTCCTGCTGGGAGTGCCAGGTAGCCGCTTCCTTCGTCGTTCCTCGTGAGGGTTGGTTTTCGCTTTCCTGTGCTCAGCGGGCGTGGGCCTCTGGCCTTCATGGACTCCAGGGCGTGAGTCACTTTCATGGAGGAATCGGTGTCTGTCTCCGTCCGAGGGGCTGTTAGGGTCCCTGTTTATTTCAATTCTGGATGAATCATCCTTTTGCTGGAGAATTATGCATATTCAGAACTCACCTTCATTATATTTTTAATTTTACTAATTTTTTCAACTACAACGAATACTAATTTGATCTGTTTGATTCATAGATTGTATACCCTCGTGGTTTAATGGATAAGGCATCGGTATCCTAAACCGTGGGTTCAAGAAATTTCTAGTTTTTCTCATTTTGTTCAGTAATAATCAATACTAATTTAATCTGTTGCATTCGCCTACAGTGTACCCTCATGGCCTAATGGATAAGGCATCGATTTCCGGAACCGGGGATTGCGGGTTCATGTCCCGCCGTGTGTAGTGTTTTCAAATATGCATTTGATTGTTTCGGAACACAACTTCAAGAGATTTCTAATTTTTCTCACATTTTTCAATAACAATCAATACTAATTTGATCTGTTGCATTCGCATAACGTATGCCCTCGTGGCCTAATGGATAAGGCATCGGTTTCCGGAACCGGGGTTTGCGGGTTCGAGTCCCGCCGAGGGTACAGTTTTTACATATACATTTTAGTTTTTCTCGAAAATTTCCTGACATACCTTCATTAGACTTCTATTATTTCCGATTTTTTAGTCATTCTGACTTTTTTAGTTCGAATCTCGCCGAGGGTACCGTTTTAATTATTAATTTTATCATTTCTCGAATATTTCTATATATACTTTCATTAGACTAATAGTATTTCTGACTTTCTTAGTTATTCAGTAACAATAAATTCTAATTCCTTTTATTTGATTCTTACGCTGCATGTCCTCATGGCCTAATTGATAAGGCATCGGACTCCGATACCTGGGTCTGCGAATTCGAGTACCGCTAGGGTACTGTTTTCCTTTATGCAATTTATCATTCCTCGATTGTTTCGGAACACTCCTTAAATAGATTTCTAGTTTTTCTAATTTTTTCCGTAACAATAATTACTAATTGGATCTGTTTGATTCGTAGATTGCATGCCCTCGTGGCCTAATGGATAAGGCATCGGTCTCCTAAACCGGGGATTGCGGGTTCGAGTCCCGCCGAGGGTACATTTTTATTTATTCATTTTATCTTTCCTCGAACATTTCTGAACATACCTTCATTAGCTTTCTTGTATTTCTGTCTTTTTCAGTTATTCTGTAACGACATATTCTAATTCCATCTGTTTGACTCGTAGGATGTGTGCCTATCTGGCCAAAAGTTTAAGGCATGGGTTTCCTTAATCGGAAAGTGCGGGTTCGAGTCCCGTAGAGTTTAAGCGATCCCTTACGTAATCATGTATTTTGGGTGAGGACCGGTCCTGCTGGGAGTGCCAGGTAGCCGCCTCCTTCGTCGTTCCTCGTGAGGGTTGGTTTGCGCTTTCCTGTGCTCAGCGGGCGTGGGCCTCTGGCCTTCATGGGCTCCAGGGCGTGAGTCACTTTCATGGAGGAATCGGTGTCTGTCTCCGTCCTAGGGGCTGTTAGGGTCCCTGTTAATTTCAATGCTGGGTGAATCATCCGTTTGCTGGAGAATTATACATATTCAGAACACACCTTCATAATATTTTTAATTTTACTAATTTTTTCAAATACAACGTATACTAATTTGATCTGTTTGATTCATAGATTGTATACCCTCGTGGTCTAATGGATAAGGCGTCGGTATCCTAAACCGTGGGTTCAAGAAATTTCTAGTTTTTCTCATTTTGTTCAGTAATAATCAATACTAATTTAATCTGTTGCATTCGCCAACAGTGTGCCCTCATGGCCTAATGGATAAGGCATCGATTTCCGGAACCGGGGATTGCGGGTTCGTGTCCCGCCGTGTGTGGTGTTTTCAAATATGCATTTGAATGTTTCGGAACACAACTTCAAGAGATTTCTAATTTTTCTCACATTTTTCAATAACAATCAATACTAATTTGATCTGTTGCATTCGCAAAACGTATGCCCTCGTGGCCTAATGGATAAGGCATCGGTTTCCGGAACCGGGGATTGCGGGTTCGAGTCCCGCCGAGGGTACAGTTTTTACATATACATTTTAGTTTTTCTCGAAAATTTCCTGACATACCTTCATTAGACTTCTATTATTTCCGATTTTTTAGTCATTCTGACTTTTTTAGTTCGAATCTCGCCGAGGGTACCGTTTTAATTATTCATTTTATCATTTCTCGAATATTTCTGTATATACTTTCATTAGACTAATAGTATTTCTGACTTTCTTAGTTATTCAGTAACAATAAATTCTAATTCCTTTTATTTGATTCTTACGCTGCATGCCCTCGTGGCCTAATTGATAAGGCATCGGACTCCGATACCTGGGTCTGCGAATTCGAGTACCGCTAGGGTACTGTTTTCCTTTATGCAATTTATCATTCCTCGATTGTTTCGGAACACTCCTTCCATAGATTTCAAGTTTTTCTAATTTTTTCCGTAACAATAATTACTAATTGGAACTGTTTGATTCGTAGATTGCATGCCCTCGTGGCCTAATGGATAAGGCATCGGTCTCCTAAACCGGGGATTGCGGGTTCGAGTCCCGCCGAGGGTACATTTTTAATTATTCATTTTATCTTTCCTCGAATATTTCTGAACATACCTTCATTAGCTTTCTATTATTTCTGACTTTTTCAGTTATTCAGTAACAACATATTCTAATTCCATCTGTTTGACTCGTAGGCTGTGTGCCCATCTGGCCAAAAGTTTAAGGCATGGGTTTCGTTAACCGGAAAGTGCGGGTTCGAGTCCTGTAGAGTTTAAGCGATCCCTTACGTAATCATGTATTTTGGGTGAGGACCGGTCCTGCTGGGAGTGCCAGGTAGCCGCCTCCTTCGTCGTTCCTCGTGAGGGTTGTTTTGCGCTTTCCTGTGCTCAGCGGGCGTGGGCCTCTGGCCTTCATGGGCTCCAGGGCGTGAGTCACTTTCATGGAGGAATCGGTGTCTGTCTCCGTCCGAGGGGCTGTTAGGGTCCCTGTTTATTTCAATGCTGGGTGAATCATCCGTTTGCTGGAGAATTATGCATATTCAGAACACACCTTCATAATATTTTTAATTTTACTAATTTTTTCAAATACAACGTATACTAATTTGATCTGTTTGATTCATAGATTGTATACCCTCGTGGTCTAAAGGATAAGGCATCGGTATCCTAAACCGTGGGTTCAAGAAATTTCTAGTTTTTCTCATTTTGTTCAGTAATAATCAATACTAATTTAATCTGTTGCATTCGCCTACAGTGTACCCTCATGGCCTAATGGATAAGGCATCGATTTCCGGAACCGGGGATTGCGGGTTCGTGTCCCGCCGTGTGTAGTGTTTTCAAATATGCATTTGATTGTTTCGGAACACAACTTCAAGAGATTTCTAACTTTTCTCACATTTTTCAATAACAATCAATACTAATTTGATCTGTTGCATTCGCATAACGAATGCTCTCGTGGCCTAATGAATAAGGCATCGGTTTCCGGAACCGGGGATTGCGGGATCGAGTCCCGCCGAGGGTACAATTTTTACATATACATTTTAGTTTTTCTCGAATATTTCCTGACATACCTTCATTAGACATCTAGTATTTCCGATTTTTTAGTCATTCTGACATTTTTCGTTCGAGTCCCGCGGAGGGTACCGTTTTAATTATTCATTTTATCATTTCTCGAATATTTCTGAATATACTTTTATTAGACTAATAGTATTTCTGACTTTCTTAGTTATTCAGTAACAATAAATTCTAATTCCTTTTATTTGATTCTTACGCTGCATGTCCTCGTGGCCTAATTGATAAGGCATCGGACTCCGATACCTGGGTCTGCGAATTCGAGTACCGCTAGGGTACTGTTTTCCTTTATGCAATTTATCATTCCTCGATTGTTTCGGAACACTCCTTCCATAGATTTCTAGTTTTTCTAATTTTTTACGTAACAATAATTACTAATTGGATCTGTTTGATCCGTAGATTGCATGCTCTCGTGGCCTAATGGATAAGGCATCGGTCTCCTAAACCGGGGATTGCGGGTTCGAGTCCCGCCGAGGGTACATTTTTATTTATTCATTTTATCTTTCCTCGAAGATTTCTGAACATACCTTCGTTAGCTTTCTTGTATTTCTGTCTTTTTCAGTTATTCTGTAACGACATATTCTAATTCCATCTGTTTGACTCGTAGGCTGTGTGCCTATCTGGGCAAAAGTTTAAGGCATGGGTTTCCTTAACCGGAAAGTGCGGGTTCGAGTCCCTTGAGTTTAAGCGATCCCTTACGTAATCATGTATATTGGGTGAGGACCGGTCCTGCTGGAAATGCCAGGTAGACGCCTCCTTCGTCGTTCTTCTTGAGGGTTGTTTTGCGCCTTCCTGCGCTCAGCGGACGTGGGCCTCTTGTCTTCATGGACTCCAGGGCGTGAGTCACTTTCATGGAGAAATGGGTGTCTGTCTCCGTCCGGGGAGCTGTTAGGATCCCTGTTTATTTCAATGCTGGATGAATCATCCTTTTGCTGGAGAATTATGCATATTCAGAACTCACCTTCATTATATTTTTAATTTTACTCATTTTTTCAATTACAATGAATACTAATTTGATCTGTTTGTTCATAGATTGTATACCCTCGTGGTCTAATGGATAAGGCATCGGTATCCTAAACCGTGGGTTCAAGAAATTTCTAGTTTTTCTCATTTTGTTCAGTAATAATCAATACTAATTTAATCTGTTGCATTCGCCAACAGTGTGCCCTCATGGCCTAATGGATAAGGCATCGATTTCCGGAACCGGGGATTGCGGGTTCGTGTCCCGCCGTGTGTGGTGTTTTCAAATATGCATTTGAATGTTTCGGAACACAACTTCAAGAGATTTCTAATTTTTCTCACATTTTTCAATAACAATCAATACTAATTTGATCTGTTGCATTCGCAAAACGTATGCCCTCGTGGCCTAATGGATAAGGCATCGGTTTCCGGAACCGGGGATTGCGGGTTCGAGTCCCGCCGAGGGTACAGTTTTTACATATACATTTTAGTTTTTCTCGAAAATTTCCTGACATACCTTCATTAGACTTCTATTATTTCCGATTTTTTAGTCATTCTGACTTTTTTAGTTCGAATCTCGCCGAGGGTACCGTTTTAATTATTCATTTTATCATTTCTCGAATATTTCTGTATATACTTTCATTAGACTAATAGTATTTCTGACTTTCTTAGTTATTCAGTAACAATAAATTCTAATTCCTTTTATTTGATTCTTACGCTGCATGCCCTCGTGGCCTAATTGATAAGGCATCGGACTCCGATACCTGGGTCTGCGAATTCGAGTACCGCTAGGGTACTGTTTTCCTTTATGCAATTTATCATTCCTCGATTGTTTCGGAACACTCCTTCCATAGATTTCTAGTTTTTCTAATTTTTTCCGTAACAATAATTACTAATTGGATCTGTTTGATTCGTAGATTGCATGCCCTCGTGGCCTAATGGATAAGGCATCGGTTTCCTAAACCGGGGATTGCGGGTTCGAGTCCCGCCGAGGGTACATTTTTATTTATTCATTTTATCTTTCCTCGAATATTTCTGAACATACCTTCATTAGCTTTCTAGTATTTATGACTTTTTCAGTTATTCACTAACGACATATTCTAATTCCATCTGTTTGACTCGTAGGATGTGTGCCTATCTGGCCAAAAGTTTAAGGCATGGGTTTCCTTAACCGGAAAGTGCGGGTTCGAGTCCCGTAGAGATTAAGCGATCCCTTACGTAATCATGTATTTTGGGTGAGGACCGGTCCTGCTGGGAGTGCCAGGTAGCCGCTTCCTTCGTCGTTCCTCGTGAGGGTTGGTTTTCGCTTTCCTGTGCTCAGCGGGCGTGGGCCTCTGGCCTTCATGGACTCCAGGGCGTGAGTCACTTTCATGGAGGAATCGGTGTCTGTCTCCGTCCGAGGGGCTGTTAGGGTCCCTGTTTATTTCAATTCTGGATGAATCATCCTTTTGCTGGAGAATTATGCATATTCAGAACTCACCTTCATTATATTTTTAATTTTACTAATTTTTTCAACTACAACGAATACTAATTTGATCTGTTTGATTCATAGATTGTATACCCTCGTGGTTTAATGGATAAGGCATCGGTATCCTAAACCGTGGGTTCAAGAAATTTCTAGTTTTTCTCATTTTGTTCAGTAATAATCAATACTAATTTAATCTGTTGCATTCGCCTACAGTGTACCCTCATGGCCTAATGGATAAGGCATCGATTTCCGGAACCGGGGATTGCGGGTTCATGTCCCGCCGTGTGTAGTGTTTTCAAATATGCATTTGATTGTTTCGGAACACAACTTCAAGAGATTTCTAATTTTTCTCACATTTTTCAATAACAATCAATACTAATTTGATCTGTTGCATTCGCATAACGTATGCCCTCGTGGCCTAATGGATAAGGCATCGGTTTCCGGAACCGGGGTTTGCGGGTTCGAGTCCCGCCGAGGGTACAGTTTTTACATATACATTTTAGTTTTTCTCGAAAATTTCCTGACATACCTTCATTAGACTTCTATTATTTCCGATTTTTTAGTCATTCTGACTTTTTTAGTTCGAATCTCGCCGAGGGTACCGTTTTAATTATTAATTTTATCATTTCTCGAATATTTCTATATATACTTTCATTAGACTAATAGTATTTCTGACTTTCTTAGTTATTCAGTAACAATAAATTCTAATTCCTTTTATTTGATTCTTACGCTGCATGTCCTCATGGCCTAATTGATAAGGCATCGGACTCCGATACCTGGGTCTGCGAATTCGAGTACCGCTAGGGTACTGTTTTCCTTTATGCAATTTATCATTCCTCGATTGTTTCGGAACACTCCTTAAATAGATTTCTAGTTTTTCTAATTTTTTCCGTAACAATAATTACTAATTGGATCTGTTTGATTCGTAGATTGCATGCCCTCGTGGCCTAATGGATAAGGCATCGGTCTCCTAAACCGGGGATTGCGGGTTCGAGTCCCGCCGAGGGTACATTTTTATTTATTCATTTTATCTTTCCTCGAACATTTCTGAACATACCTTCATTAGCTTTCTTGTATTTCTGTCTTTTTCAGTTATTCTGTAACGACATATTCTAATTCCATCTGTTTGACTCGTAGGATGTGTGCCTATCTGGCCAAAAGTTTAAGGCATGGGTTTCCTTAATCGGAAAGTGCGGGTTCGAGTCCCGTAGAGTTTAAGCGATCCCTTACGTAATCATGTATTTTGGGTGAGGACCGGTCCTGCTGGGAGTGCCAGGTAGCCGCCTCCTTCGTCGTTCCTCGTGAGGGTTGGTTTGCGCTTTCCTGTGCTCAGCGGGCGTGGGCCTCTGGCCTTCATGGGCTCCAGGGCGTGAGTCACTTTCATGGAGGAATCGGTGTCTGTCTCCGTCCTAGGGGCTGTTAGGGTCCCTGTTAATTTCAATGCTGGGTGAATCATCCGTTTGCTGGAGAATTATACATATTCAGAACACACCTTCATAATATTTTTAATTTTACTAATTTTTTCAAATACAACGTATACTAATTTGATCTGTTTGATTCATAGATTGTATACCCTCGTGGTCTAATGGATAAGGCGTCGGTATCCTAAACCGTGGGTTCAAGAAATTTCTAGTTTTTCTCATTTTGTTCAGTAATAATCAATACTAATTTAATCTGTTGCATTCGCCAACAGTGTGCCCTCATGGCCTAATGGATAAGGCATCGATTTCCGGAACCGGGGATTGCGGGTTCGTGTCCCGCCGTGTGTGGTGTTTTCAAATATGCATTTGAATGTTTCGGAACACAACTTCAAGAGATTTCTAATTTTTCTCACATTTTTCAATAACAATCAATACTAATTTGATCTGTTGCATTCGCAAAACGTATGCCCTCGTGGCCTAATGGATAAGGCATCGGTTTCCGGAACCGGGGATTGCGGGTTCGAGTCCCGCCGAGGGTACAGTTTTTACATATACATTTTAGTTTTTCTCGAAAATTTCCTGACATACCTTCATTAGACTTCTATTATTTCCGATTTTTTAGTCATTCTGACTTTTTTAGTTCGAATCTCGCCGAGGGTACCGTTTTAATTATTCATTTTATCATTTCTCGAATATTTCTGTATATACTTTCATTAGACTAATAGTATTTCTGACTTTCTTAGTTATTCAGTAACAATAAATTCTAATTCCTTTTATTTGATTCTTACGCTGCATGCCCTCGTGGCCTAATTGATAAGGCATCGGACTCCGATACCTGGGTCTGCGAATTCGAGTACCGCTAGGGTACTGTTTTCCTTTATGCAATTTATCATTCCTCGATTGTTTCGGAACACTCCTTCCATAGATTTCAAGTTTTTCTAATTTTTTCCGTAACAATAATTACTAATTGGAACTGTTTGATTCGTAGATTGCATGCCCTCGTGGCCTAATGGATAAGGCATCGGTCTCCTAAACCGGGGATTGCGGGTTCGAGTCCCGCCGAGGGTACATTTTTAATTATTCATTTTATCTTTCCTCGAATATTTCTGAACATACCTTCATTAGCTTTCTATTATTTCTGACTTTTTCAGTTATTCAGTAACAACATATTCTAATTCCATCTGTTTGACTCGTAGGCTGTGTGCCCATCTGGCCAAAAGTTTAAGGCATGGGTTTCGTTAACCGGAAAGTGCGGGTTCGAGTCCTGTAGAGTTTAAGCGATCCCTTACGTAATCATGTATTTTGGGTGAGGACCGGTCCTGCTGGGAGTGCCAGGTAGCCGCCTCCTTCGTCGTTCCTCGTGAGGGTTGTTTTGCGCTTTCCTGTGCTCAGCGGGCGTGGGCCTCTGGCCTTCATGGGCTCCAGGGCGTGAGTCACTTTCATGGAGGAATCGGTGTCTGTCTCCGTCCGAGGGGCTGTTAGGGTCCCTGTTTATTTCAATGCTGGGTGAATCATCCGTTTGCTGGAGAATTATGCATATTCAGAACACACCTTCATAATATTTTTAATTTTACTAATTTTTTCAAATACAACGTATACTAATTTGATCTGTTTGATTCATAGATTGTATACCCTCGTGGTCTAAAGGATAAGGCATCGGTATCCTAAACCGTGGGTTCAAGAAATTTCTAGTTTTTCTCATTTTGTTCAGTAATAATCAATACTAATTTAATCTGTTGCATTCGCCTACAGTGTACCCTCATGGCCTAATGGATAAGGCATCGATTTCCGGAACCGGGGATTGCGGGTTCGTGTCCCGCCGTGTGTAGTGTTTTCAAATATGCATTTGATTGTTTCGGAACACAACTTCAAGAGATTTCTAACTTTTCTCACATTTTTCAATAACAATCAATACTAATTTGATCTGTTGCATTCGCATAACGAATGCTCTCGTGGCCTAATGAATAAGGCATCGGTTTCCGGAACCGGGGATTGCGGGATCGAGTCCCGCCGAGGGTACAATTTTTACATATACATTTTAGTTTTTCTCGAATATTTCCTGACATACCTTCATTAGACATCTAGTATTTCCGATTTTTTAGTCATTCTGACATTTTTCGTTCGAGTCCCGCGGAGGGTACCGTTTTAATTATTCATTTTATCATTTCTCGAATATTTCTGAATATACTTTTATTAGACTAATAGTATTTCTAACTTTCTTAGTTATTCAGTAACAATAAATTCTAATTCCTTTTATTTGATTCTTACGCTGCATGTCCTCGTGGCCTAATTGATAAGGCATCGGACTCCGATACCTGGGTCTGCGAATTCGAGTACCGCTAGGGTACTGTTTTCCTTTATGCAATTTATCATTCCTCGATTGTTTCGGAACACTCCTTCCATAGATTTCTAGTTTTTCTAATTTTTTACGTAACAATAATTACTAATTGGATCTGTTTGATCCGTAGATTGCATGCTCTCGTGGCCTAATGGATAAGGCATCGGTCTCCTAAACCGGGGATTGCGGGTTCGAGTCCCGCCGAGGGTACATTTTTATTTATTCATTTTATCTTTCCTCGAAGATTTCTGAACATACCTTCGTTAGCTTTCTTGTATTTCTGTCTTTTTCAGTTATTCTGTAACGACATATTCTAATTCCATCTGTTTGACTCGTAGGCTGTGTGCCTATCTGGGCAAAAGTTTAAGGCATGGGTTTCCTTAACCGGAAAGTGCGGGTTCGAGTCCCTTGAGTTTAAGCGATCCCTTACGTAATCATGTATATTGGGTGAGGACCGGTCCTGCTGGAAATGCCAGGTAGACGCCTCCTTCGTCGTTCTTCTTGAGGGTTGTTTTGCGCCTTCCTGCGCTCAGCGGACGTGGGCCTCTTGTCTTCATGGACTCCAGGGCGTGAGTCACTTTCATGGAGAAATGGGTGTCTGTCTCCGTCCGGGGAGCTGTTAGGATCCCTGTTTATTTCAATGCTGGATGAATCATCCTTTTGCTGGAGAATTATGCATATTCAGAACTCACCTTCATTATATTTTTAATTTTACTCATTTTTTCAATTACAATGAATACTAATTTGATCTGTTTGTTCATAGATTGTATACCCTCGTGGTCTAATGGATAAGGCATCGGTATCCTAAACCGTGGGTTCAAGAAATTTCTAGTTTTTCTCATTTTGTTCAGTAATAATCAATACTAATTTAATCTGTTGCATTCGCCAACAGTGTGCCCTCATGGCCTAATGGATAAGGCATCGATTTCCGGAACCGGGGATTGCGGGTTCGTGTCCCGCCGTGTGTGGTGTTTTCAAATATGCATTTGAATGTTTCGGAACACAACTTCAAGAGATTTCTAATTTTTCTCACATTTTTCAATAACAATCAATACTAATTTGATCTGTTGCATTCGCAAAACGTATGCCCTCGTGGCCTAATGGATAAGGCATCGGTTTCCGGAACCGGGGATTGCGGGTTCGAGTCCCGCCGAGGGTACAGTTTTTACATATACATTTTAGTTTTTCTCGAAAATTTCCTGACATACCTTCATTAGACTTCTATTATTTCCGATTTTTTAGTCATTCTGACTTTTTTAGTTCGAATCTCGCCGAGGGTACCGTTTTAATTATTCATTTTATCATTTCTCGAATATTTCTGTATATACTTTCATTAGACTAATAGTATTTCTGACTTTCTTATTTATTCAGTAACAATAAATTCTAATTCCTTTTATTTGATTCTTACGCTGCATGCCCTCGTGGCCTAATTGATAAGGCATCGGACTCCGATACCTGGGTCTGCGAATTCGAGTACCGCTAGGGTACTGTTTTCCTTTATGCAATTTATGATTCCTCGATTGTTTCGGAACACTCCTTCCATAGATTTCAAGTTTTTCTAATTTTTTCCGTAACAATAATTACTAATTGGAACTGTTTGATTCGTAGATTGCATGCCCTCGTGGCCTAATGGATAAGGCATCGGTCTCCTAAACCGGGGATTGCGGGTTCGAGTCCCGCCGAGGGTACATTTTTAATTATTCATTTTATCTTTCCTCGAATATTTCTGAACATACCTTCATTAGCTTTCTATTATTTCTGACTTTTTCAGTTATTCAGTAACAACATATTCTAATTCCATCTGTTTGACTCGTAGGCTGTGTGCCCATCTGGCCAAAAGTTTAAGGCATGGGTTTCGTTAACCGGAAAGTGCGGGTTCGAGTCCTGTAGAGTTTAAGCGATCCCTTACGTAATCATGTATT
Organism: Amaurobius ferox; assembly: GCA_951213105.1. NCBI lineage: Eukaryota > Metazoa > Arthropoda > Arachnida > Araneae > Amaurobiidae > Amaurobius > Amaurobius ferox. The sequence goes on along the minus strand of OX578147.1, from coordinate 850,722 downwards.
TTGGGTGAGGACCGGTCCTGCTGGGAGTGCCAGGTAGCCGCCTCCTTCGTCGTTCCTCGTGAGGGTTGTTTTGCGCTTTCCTGTGCTCAGCGGGCGTGGGCCTCTGACCTTCATGGGCTCCAGGGCGTGAGTCACTTTCATGGAGGAATCGGTGTCTGTCTCCGTCCGAGGGGCTGTTAGGGTCCCTGTTTATTTCAATGCTGGGTGAATCATCCGTTTGCTGGAGAATTATGCATATTCAGAACACACCTTCATAATATTTTTAATTTTACTAATTTTTTCAAATACAACGTATACTAATTTGATCTGTTTGATTCATAGATTGTATACCCTCGTGGTCTAATGGATAAGGTATCGGTATCCTAAACCGTGGGTTCAAGAAATTTCTAGTTTTTCTCATTTTGTTCAGTAATAATCAATACTAATTTAACCTGTTGCATTCGCCTACAGTGTACCCTCATGGCCTAATGGATAAGGCATCGATTTCCGGAACCGGGGACTGCGGGTTCGTGTCCCGCCGTGTGTAGTGTTTTCAAATATGCATTTGATTGTTTCGGAACACAACTTCAAGAGATTTCTAACTTTTCTCACATTTTTCAATAACAATCAATACTAATTTGATCTGTTGCATTCGCATAACGTATGCTCTCGTGGCCTAATGAATAAGGCATCGGTTTCCGGAACCGGGGATTGCGGGATCGAGTCCAGCCGAGGGTACAGCTTTTACATATACATTTTAGTTTTTCTCGAATATTTCCTGACATACCTTCATTAGACATCTAGTATTTCCGATTTTTTAGTCATTCTGACTTTTTTCGTTCGAGTCCCGCCGAGGGAACTGTTCTAATTTTTTCATTTTATCATTTCTCGAATATTTCTGAACATATCTTCATTAGATTTCTAGTATTTCTGACTTTCTTAGTTATTCAGTAACAATAAATTCTAATTCCTTTTATTTGATTCTTACGCTGCATGCCCTCGTGGCCTAATTGATAAGGCATCGGACTCCGATACCTGGGTCTGCGAATTCGAGTACCGCTAGGGTACTGTTTTCCTTTATGCAATTTATCATTCCTCGATTGTTTCGGAACACTCCTTCCATAGATTTCTAGTTTTTCTAATTTTTTCCGTAACAATAATTACTAATTGGATCTGTTTGATTCGTAGATTGCATGCCCTCGTGGCCTAATGGATAAGGCATCGGTCTCCTAAACCGGGGATTGCGGGTTCGAGTCCCGCCGAGGGTACTTTTTTATTTCTTCATTTTATCTTTCCACGAATATTTCAGAACATACCTTCATTAGCTTTCTAGTATTTCTGACTTTTTCAGTTATTCAATAACAACATATTCTAATTCCATCTGTTTGACTCGTAGACTGTGTGCCCATCTGGCCAAAAGTTTAAGGCATGGGTTTCCTTAACCGGAAAGTGCGGGTTCGAGTCCCGTAGAGTTTAAGCGATCCCTTACTTAATCATGTATTTTGGGTGAGGACCGGTCCTACTGGGGGTACCAGGTAGCCGCCTCCTTCGTCGTTCCTCGTGAGGGTTGGTTTGCGCTTTCCTGTGCTCAGCGGGCGTGGGCCTCTGGCCTTCATGGACTCCAGGGCGTGAGTCACTTTCATGGAGGAATCGGTGTCTGTCTCCGTCCGAGGGGCTGTTAGGGTCCCTGTTTATTTCAATGCTGGGTGAATCATCCGTTTGCTGGAGAATTATGCATATTCAGAACACACCTTCATAATATTTTTAATTTTACTAATTTTTTCAAATACAACGAATACTAATTTGAACTGTTTGATTCATAGATTGTATACCCTCGTGGTCTAATGGATAAGGCATCGGTATCCTAAACCGTGGGTTCAAGAAATTTCTAGTTTTTCTCATTTTGTTCAGTAATAATCAATACTAATTTAATCTGTTGCATTCGCCTACAGTGTACCCTCATGGCCTAATGGATAAGGCATCGATTTCCGGAACCGGGGATTGCGGGTTCGTGTCCCGCCGTGTGTAGTGTTTTCAAATATGCATTTGATTGTTTCGGAACACAACTTCAAGAGATTTCTAACTTTTCTCACATTTTTCAATAACAATCAATACTAATTTGATCTGTTGCATTCGCATAACGAATGCTCTCGTGGCCTAATGAATAAGGCATCGATTTCCGGAACCGGGGATTGCGGGTTCGTGTCCCGCCGTGTGTAGTGTTTTCAAATATGCATTTGATTGTTTCGGAACACAACTTCAAGAGATTTCGCATTTTTCTCACATTTTTCAATAACAATCAATACTAATTTGATTTGTTGCATTCGCATAACGTATGCCCTCGTGGCCTAATGGATAAAGCATCGGTATCTTAAACCGTGGGTTCAAGAAATTTCTAGTTTTTCTCATTTTGTTCAGTAATAATCAATACTAATTTGATCTGTTGCATTCGCAAAACGTATGCCCTCGTGGCCTAATGGATAAGGCATCGGTTTCCGGAACCGGGGATTGCGGGTTCGAGTCCCGCCGAGGGTACTGTTTTTACATATACATTTTAGTTTTTCTCGAAAATTTCCTGACATACCTTCATTAGACTTCTATTATTTCCGATTTTTTAGTCATTCTGACTTTTTTAGTTCGAATCTCGCCGAGGGTACCGTTTTAATTATTCATTTTATCATTTCTCGAATATTTCTGTATATACTTTCATTAGACTAATAGTATTTCTGACTTTCTTAGTTATTCAGTAACAATAAATTCTAATTCCTTTTATTTGATTCTTACGCTGCATGCCCTCGTGGCCTAATTGATAAGGCATCGGACTCCGATACCTGGGTCTGCGAATTCGAGTACCGCTAGGGTACTGTTTTCCTTTATGCAATTTATCATTCCTCGATTGTTTCGGAACACTCCTTCCATAGATTTCAAGTTTTTCTAATTTTTTCCGTAACAATAATTACTAATTGGAACTGTTTGATTCGTAGATTGCATGCCCTCGTGGCCTAATGGATAAGGCATCGGTCTCCTAAACCGGGGATTGCGGGTTCGAGTCCCGCCGAGGGTACATTTTTAATTATTCATTTTATCTTTCCTCGAATATTTCTGAACATACCTTCATTAGCTTTCTATTATTTCTGACTTTTTCAGTTATTCAGTAACAACATATTCTAATTCCATCTGTTTGACTCGTAGGCTGTGTGCCCATCTCTCCAAAAGTTTAAGGCATGGGTTTCGTTAACCGGAAAGTGCGGGTTCGAGTCCTGTAGAGTTTAAGCGATCCCTTACGTAATCATGTATTTTGGGTGAGGACCGGTCCTGCTGGGAGTGCCAGGTAGCCGCCTCCTTCGTCGTTCCTCGTGAGGGTTGTTTTGCGCTTTCCTGTGCTCAGCGGGCGTGGGCCTCTTGTCTTCATGAACTCCAGGGCGTGAGTCACTTTCATGGAGGAATCGGTGTCTGTCTCCGTCCGGGGAGCTGTTAGGGTCCCTGTTTATTTCAATGCTGGGTGAATCATCCGTTTGCTGGAGAATTATGCATATTCAGAACACACCTTCATTATATTTTTAAATTTACTGATTTTTTCAAATACAACGAATACTAATTTGATCTGTTTGATTCATAGATTGTATACCCTCGTGGTCTAATGGATAAGACATCGGTATCCTAAACCGTGGGTTCAAGAAATGTCTAGTTTTTCTCATTTTGTTCAGTAATAATCTATACTAATTTAATCTGTTGCATTCGCCAACAGTGTGCCCTCATGGCCTAATGGATAAGGCATCGATTTCCGGGGATTGCGGGTTTGTGTCCCGCCGTGTGTGGTGTTTTCAAATATGCATTTGAATGTTTCGGAACACAACTTCAAGAGATTTCTAATTTTTCTCACACTTTTCAATAACAATCAATACTAATTTGATCTGTTGCATTCGCAAAACGTATGCCCTCGTGGCCTAATGGATAAAGCATCGGTTTCCGGAACCGGGGATTGCGGGTTCGAGTCCCGCCGAGGGTACAGTTTTTACATATACATTTTAGTTTTTCTCGAAAATTTCCTGACATACCTTCATTAGACTTCTATTATTTCCGATTTTTTAGTCATTCTGACTTTTTTAGTTCGAATCTCGCCGAGGGTACCGTTTTAATTATTCATTTTATCATTTCTCGAATATTTCTGTATATACTTTCATTAGACTAATAGTATTTCTGACTTTCTTAGTTATTCAGTAACAATAAATTCTAATTCCTTTTATTTGATTCTTACGCTGCATGCCCTCGTGGCCTAATTGATAAGGCATCGGACTCCGATACCTGGGTCTGCGAATTCGAGTACCGCTAGGGTACTGTTTTCCTTTATGCAATTTATCATTCCTCGATTGTTTCGGAACACTCCTTCCATAGATTTCTAGTTTTTCTAATTTTTTCCGTAACAATAATTACTAATTGGATCTGTTTGATTCGTAGATTGCATGCCCTCGTGGCCTAATGGATAAGGCATCGGTTTCCTAAACCGGGGATTGCGGGTTCGAGTCCCGCCGAGGGTACATTTTTATTTATTCATTTTATCTTTCCTCGAATATTTCTGAACATACCTTCATTAGCTTTCTAGTATTTATGACTTTTTCAGTTATTCACTAACGACATATTCTAATTCCATCTGTTTGACTCGTAGGATGTGTGCCTATCTGGCCAAAAGTTTAAGGCATGGGTTTCCTTAACCGGAAAGTGCGGGTTCGAGTCCCGTAGAGATTAAGCGATCCCTTACGTAATCATGTATTTTGGGTGAGGACCGGTCCTGCTGGGAGTGCCAGGTAGCCGCTTCCTTCGTCGTTCCTCGTGAGGGTTGGTTTTCGCTTTCCTGTGCTCAGCGGGCGTGGGCCTCTGGCCTTCATGGACTCCAGGGCGTGAGTCACTTTCATGGAGGAATCGGTGTCTGTCTCCGTCCGAGGGGCTGTTAGGGTCCCTGTTTATTTCAATTCTGGATGAATCATCCTTTTGCTGGAGAATTATGCATATTCAGAACTCACCTTCATTATATTTTTAATTTTACTAATTTTTTCAACTACAACGAATACTAATTTGATCTGTTTGATTCATAGATTGTATACCCTCGTGGTTTAATGGATAAGGCATCGGTATCCTAAACCGTGGGTTCAAGAAATTTCTAGTTTTTCTCATTTTGTTCAGTAATAATCAATACTAATTTAATCTGTTGCATTCGCCTACAGTGTACCCTCATGGCCTAATGGATAAGGCATCGATTTCCGGAACCGGGGATTGCGGGTTCGTGTCCCGCCGTGTGTAGTGTTTTCAAATATGCATTTGATTGTTTCGGAACACAACTTCAAGAGATTTCTAATTTTTCTCACATTTTTCAATAACAATCAATACTAATTTGATCTGTTGCATTCGCATAACGTATGCCCTCGTGGCCTAATGGATAAGGCATCGGTTTCCGGAACCGGGGTTTGCGGGTTCGAGTCCCGCCGAGGGTACAGTTTTTACATATACATTTTAGTTTTTCTCGAAAATTTCCTGACATACCTTCATTAGACTTCTATTATTTCCGATTTTTTAGTCATTCTGACTTTTTTAGTTCGAATCTCGCCGAGGGTACCGTTTTAATTATTAATTTTATCATTTCTCGAATATTTCTATATATACTTTCATTAGACTAATAGCATTTCTGACTTTCTTAGTTATTCAGTAACAATAAATTATAATTCCTTTTATTTGATTCTTACGCTGCATGTCCTCATGGCCTAATTGATAAGGCATCGGACTCCGATACCTGGGTCTGCGAATTCGAGTACCGCTAGGGTACTGTTTTCCTTTATGCAATTTATCATTCCTCGATTGTTTCGGAACACTCCTTAAATAGATTTCTAGTTTTTCTAATTTTTTCCGTAACAATAATTACTAATTGGATCTGTTTGATTCGTAGGTTGCATGCCCTCGTGGCCTAATGGATAAGGCATCGGTCTCCTAAACCGGGGATTGCGGGTTCGAGTCCCGCCGAGGGTACATTTTTATTTATTCATTTTATCTTTCCTCGAACATTTCTGAACATACCTTCATTAGCTTTCTTGTATTTCTGTCTTTTTCAGTTATTCTGTAACGACATATTCTAATTCCATCTGTTTGACTCGTAGGCTGTGTGCCTATCTGGCCAAAAGTTTAAGGCATGGGTTTCCTTAATCGGAAAGTGCGGGTTCGAGTCCCGTAGAGTTTAAGCGTTCCCTTACGTAATCATGTATTTTGGGTGAGGACCGGTCCTGCTGGGAGTGCCAGGTAGCCGCCTCCTTCGTCGTTCCTCGTGAGGGTTGGTTTGCGCTTTCCTGTGCTCAGCGGGCGTGGGCCTCTGGCCTTCATGGGCTCCAGGGCGTGAGTCACTTTCATGGAGGAATCGGTGTCTGCCTCCGTCCTAGGGGCTGTTAAGGTCCCTGTTTATTTCAATGCTGGGTGAATCATCCGTTTGCTGGAGAATTATGCATATTCAGAACACACCTTCATAATATTTTTAATTTTACTAATTTTTTCAAATACAACGTATACTAATTTGATCTGTTTGATTCATAGATTGTATACCCTCGTGGTCTAATGGATAAGGCGTCGGTATCCTAAACCGTGGGTTCAAGAAATTTCTAGTTTTTCTCATTTTGTTCAGTAATAATCAATACTAATTTAATCTGTTGCATTCGCCTACAGTGTACCCTCATGGCCTAATGGATAAGGCATCGATTTCCGGAACCGGGGATTGCGGGTTCGTGTCCCGCCGTGTGTAGTGTTTTCAAATATGCATTTGATTGTTTCGGAACACAACTTCAAGAGATTTCTAACTTTTCTCACATTTTTCAATAACAATCAATACTAATTTGATCTGTGGCATTCGCATAACGAATGCTCTCGTGGCCTAATGAATAAGGCATCGGTTTCCGGAACCGGGGATTGCGGGATCGAGTCCCGCCGAGGGTACAATTTTTACATATACATTTTAGTTTTTCTCGAATATTTCCTGACATACCTTCATTAGACATCTAGTATTTCCGATTTTTTAGTCATTCTGACATTTTTCGTTCGAGTCCCGCGGAGTTTACCGTTTTAATTATTCATTTTATCATTTCTCGAATATTTCTGAATATACTTTTATTAGACTAATAGTATTTCTAACTTTCTTAGTTATTCAGTAACAATAAATTCTAATTCCTTTTATTTGATTCTTACGCTGCATGTCCTCGTGGCCTAATTGATAAGGCATCGGACTCCGATACCTGGGTCTGCGAATTCGAGTACCGCTAGGGTACTGTTTTCCTTTATGCAATTTATCATTCCTCGATTGTTTCGGAACACTCCTTCCATAGATTTCTAGTTTTTCTAATTTTTTCCGTAACAATAATTACTAATTGGATCTGTTTGATCCGTAGATTGCATGCTCTCGTGGAATAATGGATAAGGCATCGGTCTCCTAAACCGGGGATTGCGGGTTCGAGTCCCGCCGAGGGTACATTTTTATTTATTCATTTTATCTTTCCTCGAAGATTTCTGAACATACCTTCATTAGCTTTCTTGTATTTCTGTCTTTTTCAGTTATTCTGTAACGACATATTCTAATTCCATCTGTTTGACTCGTAGGCTGTGTGCCTATCTGGGCAAAAGTTTAAGGCATGGGTTTCCTTAACCGGAAAGTGCGGGTTCGAGTCCCTTGAGTTTAAGCGATCCCTTACGTAATCATGTATATTGGGTGAGGACCGGTCCTGCTGGAAATGCCAGGTAGCCGCCTCCTTCGTCGTTCCTCTTGAGGGTTGTTTTGCGCCTTCCTGCGCTCAGCGGACGTGGGCCTCTTGTCTTCATGGACTCCAGGGCGTGAGTCACTTTCATGGAGAAATGGGTGTCTGTCTCCGTCCGGGGAGCTGTTAGGATCCCTGTTTATTTCAATGCTGGATGAATCATCCTTTTGCTGGAGAATTATGCATATTCAGAACTCACCTTCATTATATTTTTAATTTTACTCATTTTTTCAATTACAATGAATACTAATTTGATCTGTTTGTTCATAGATTGTATACCCTCGTGGTCTAATGGATAAGGCATCGGTATCCTAAACCGTGGGTTCAAGAAATTTCTAGTTTTTCTCATTTTGTTCAGTAATAATCAATACTAATTTAATCTGTTGCATTCGCCAACAGTGTGCCCTCATGGCCTAATGGATAAGGCATCGATTTCCGGAACCGGGGATTGCGGGTTCGTGTCCCGCCGTGTGTGGTGTTTTCAAATATGCATTTGAATGTTTCGGAACACAACTTCAAGAGATTTCTAATTTTTCTCACATTTTTCAATAACAATCAATACTAATTTGATCTGTTGCATTCGCAAAACGTATGCCCTCGTGGCCTAATGGATAAGGCATCGGTTTCCGGAACCGGGGATTGCGGGTTCGAGTCCCGCCGAGGGTACTGTTTTTACATATACATTTTAGTTTTTCTCGAAAATTTCCTGACATACCTTCATTAGACTTCTATTATTTCCGATTTTTTAGTCATTCTGACTTTTTTAGTTCGAATCTCGCCGAGGGTACCGTTTTAATTATTCATTTTATCATTTCTCGAATATTTCTGTATATACTTTCATTAGACTAATAGTATTTCTGACTTTCTTAGTTATTCAGTAACAATAAATTCTAATTCCTTTTATTTGATTCTTACGCTGCATGCCCTCGTGGCCTAATTGATAAGGCATCGGACTCCGATACCTGGGTCTGCGAATTCGAGTACCGCTAGGGTACTGTTTTCCTTTATGCAATTTATCATTCCTCGAATGTTTCGGAACACTCCTTCCATAGATTTCAAGTTTTTCTAATTTTTTCCGTAACAATAATTACTAATTGGAACTGTTTGATTCGTAGATTGCATGCCCTCGTGGCCTAATGGATAAGGCATCGGTCTCCTAAACCGGGGATTGCGGGTTCGAGTCCCGCCGAGGGTACATTTTTAATTATTCATTTTATCTTTCCTCGAATATTTCTGAACATACCTTCATTAGCTTTCTATTATTTCTGACTTTTTCAGTTATTCAGTAACAACATATTCTAATTCCATCTGTTTGACTCGTAGGCTGTGTGCCCATCTCTCCAAAAGTTTAAGGCATGGGTTTCGTTAACCGGAAAGTGCGGGTTCGAGTCCTGTAGAGTTTAAGCGATCCCTTACGTAATCATGTATTTTGGGTGAGGACCGGTCCTGCTGGGAGTGCCAGGTAGCCGCCTCCTTCGTCGTTCCTCGTGAGGGTTGTTTTGCGCTTTCCTGTGCTCAGCGGGCGTGGGCCTCTTGTCTTCATGAACTCCAGGGCGTGAGTCACTTTCATGGAGGAATCGGTGTCTGTCTCCGTCCGGGGAGCTGTTAGGGTCCCTGTTTATTTCAATGCTGGGTGAATCATCCGTTTGCTGGAGAATTATGCATATTCAGAACACACCTTCATTATATTTTTAAATTTACTGATTTTTTCAAATACAACGAATACTAATTTGATCTGTTTGATTCATAGATTGTATACCCTCGTGGTCTAATGGATAAGACATCGGTATCCTAAACCGTGGGTTCAAGAAATTTCTAGTTTTTCTCATTTTGTTCAGTAATAATCTATACTAATTTAATCTGTTGCATTCGCCAACAGTGTGCCCTCATGGCCTAATGGATAAGGCATCGATTTCCGGGGATTGCGGGTTTGTGTCCCGCCGTGTGTGGTGTTTTCAAATATGCATTTGAATGTTTCGGAACACAACTTCAAGAGATTTCTAATTTTTCTCACACTTTTCAATAACAATCAATACTAATTTGATCTGTTGCATTCGCAAAACGTATGCCCTCGTGGCCTAATGGATAAAGCATCGGTTTCCGGAACCGGGGATTGCGGGTTCGAGTCCCGCCGAGGGTACAGTTTTTACATATACATTTTAGTTTTTCTCGAAAATTTCCTGACATACCTTCATTAGACTTCTATTATTTCCGATTTTTTAGTCATTCTGACTTTTTTAGTTCGAATCTCGCCGAGGGTACCGTTTTAATTATTCATTTTATCATTTCTCGAATATTTCTGTATATACTTTCATTAGACTAATAGTATTTCTGACTTTCTTAGTTATTCAGTAACAATAAATTCTAATTCCTTTTATTTGATTCTTACGCTGCATGCCCTCGTTGCCTAATTGATAAGGCATCGGACTCCGATACCTGGGTCTGCGAATTCGAGTACCGCTAGGGTACTGTTTTCCTTTATGCAATTTATCATTCCTCGATTGTTTCGGAACACTCCTTCCATAGATTTCTAGTTTTTCTAATTTTTTCCGTAACAATAATTACTAATTGGATCTGTTTGATTCGTAGATTGCATGCCCTCGTGGCCTAATGGATAAGGCATCGGTTTCCTAAACCGGGGATTGCGGGTTCGAGTCCCGCCGAGGGTACATTTTTATTTATTCATTTTATCTTTCCTCGAATATTTCTGAACATACCTTCATTAGCTTTCTAGTATTTATGACTTTTTCAGTTATTCACTAACGACATATTCTAATTCCATCTGTTTGACTCGTAGGATGTGTGCCTATCTGGCCAAAAGTTTAAGGCATGGGTTTCCTTAACCGGAAAGTGCGGGTTCGAGTCCCGTAGAGATTAAGCGATCCCTTACGTAATCATGTATTTTGGCTGAGGACCGGTCCTGCTGGGAGTGCCAGGTAGCCGCTTCCTTCGTCGTTCCTCGTGAGGGTTGGTTTTCGCTTTCCTGTGCTCAGCGGGCGTGGGCCTCTGGCCTTCATGGACTCCAGGGCGTGAGTCACTTTCATGGAGGAATCGGTGTCTGTCTCCGTCCGAGGGGCTGTTAGGGTCCCTGTTTATTTCAATTCTGGATGAATCATCCTTTTGCTGGAGAATTATGCATATTCAGAACTCACCTTCATTATATTTTTAATTTTACTAATTTTTTCAACTACAACGAATACTAATTTGATCTGTTTGATTCATAGATTGTATACCCTCGTGGTTTAATGGATAAGGCATCGGTATCCTAAACCGTGGGTTCAAGAAATTTCTAGTTTTTCTCATTTTGTTCAGTAATAATCAATACTAATTTAATCTGTTGCATTCGCCTACAGTGTACCCTCATGGCCTAATGGATAAGGCATCGATTTCCGGAACCGGGGATTGCGGGTTCGTGTCCCGCCGTGTGTAGTGTTTTCAAATATGCATTTGATTGTTTCGGAACACAACTTCAAGAGATTTCTAACTTTTCTCACATTTTTCAATAACAATCAATACTAATTTGATCTGTTGCATTCGCATAACGAATGCTCTCGTGGCCTAATGAATAAGGCATCGGTTTCCGGAACCGGGGATTGCGGGATCGAGTCCCGCCGAGGGTACAATTTTTACATATACATTTTAGTTTTTCTCGAATATTTCCTGACATACCTTCATTAGACATCTAGTATTTCCGATTTTTTAGTCATTCTGACATTTTTCGTTCGAGTCCCGCGGAGTTTACCGTTTTAATTATTCATTTTATCATTTCTCGAATATTTCTGAATATACTTTTATTAGACTAATAGTATTTCTAACTTTCTTAGTTATTCAGTAACAATAAATTCTAATTCCTTTTATTTGATTCTTACGCTGCATGTCCTCGTGGCCTAATTGATAAGGCATCGGACTCCGATACCTGGGTCTGCGAATTCGAGTACCGCTAGGGTACTGTTTTCCTTTATGCAATTTATCATTCCTCGATTGTTTCGGAACACTCCTTCCATAGATTTCTAGTTTTTCTAATTTTTTCCGTAACAATAATTACTAATTGGATCTGTTTGATCCGTAGATTGCATGCTCTCGTGGAATAATGGATAAGGCATCGGTCTCCTAAACCGGGGATTGCGGGTTCGAGTCCCGCCGAGGGTACATTTTTATTTATTCATTTTATCTTTCCTCGAAGATTTCTGAACATACCTTCATTAGCTTTCTTGTATTTCTGTCTTTTTCAGTTATTCTGTAACGACATATTCTAATTCCATCTGTTTGACTCGTAGGCTGTGTGCCTATCTGGGCAAAAGTTTAAGGCATGGGTTTCCTTAACCGGAAAGTGCGGGTTCGAGTCCCTTGAGTTTAAGCGATCCCTTACGTAATCATGTATATTGGGTGAGGACCGGTCCTGCTGGAAATGCCAGGTAGCCGCCTCCTTCGTCGTTCCTCTTGAGGGTTGTTTTGCGCCTTCCTGCGCTCAGCGGACGTGGGCCTCTTGTCTTCATGGACTCCAGGGCGTGAGTCACTTTCATGGAGAAATGGGTGTCTGTCTCCGTCCGGGGAGCTGTTAGGATCCCTGTTTATTTCAATGCTGGATGAATCATCCTTTTGCTGGAGAATTATGCATATTCAGAACTCACCTTCATTATATTTTTAATTTTACTCATTTTTTCAATTACAATGAATACTAATTTGATCTGTTTGTTCATAGATTGTATACCCTCGTGGTCTAATGGATAAGGCATCGGTATCCTAAACCGTGGGTTCAAGAAATTTCTAGTTTTTCTCATTTTGTTCAGTAATAATCAATACTAATTTAATCTGTTGCATTCGCCAACAGTGTGCCCTCATGGCCTAATGGATAAGGCATCGATTTCCGGAACCGGGGATTGCGGGTTCGTGTCCCGCCGTGTGTGGTGTTTTCAAATATGCATTTGAATGTTTCGGAACACAACTTCAAGAGATTTCTAATTTTTCTCACATTTTTCAATAACAATCAATACTAATTTGATCTGTTGCATTCGCAAAACGTATGCCCTCGTGGCCTAATGGATAAGGCATCGGTTTCCGGAACCGGGGATTGCGGGTTCGAGTCCCGCCGAGGGTACTGTTTTTACATATACATTTTAGTTTTTCTCGAAAATTTCCTGACATACCTTCATTAGACTTCTATTATTTCCGATTTTTTAGTCATTCTGACTTTTTTAGTTCGAATCTCGCCGAGGGTACCGTTTTAATTATTCATTTTATCATTTCTCGAATATTTCTGTATATACTTTCATTAGACTAATAGTATTTCTGACTTTCTTAGTTATTCAGTAACAATAAATTCTAATTCCTTTTATTTGATTCTTACGCTGCATGCCCTCGTGGCCTAATTGATAAGGCATCGGACTCCGATACCTGGGTCTGCGAATTCGAGTACCGCTAGGGTACTGTTTTCCTTTATGCAATTTATCATTCCTCGAATGTTTCGGAACACTCCTTCCATAGATTTCAAGTTTTTCTAATTTTTTCCGTAACAATAATTACTAATTGGAACTGTTTGATTCGTAGATTGCATGCCCTCGTGGCCTAATGGATAAGGCATCGGTCTCCTAAACCGGGGATTGCGGGTTCGAGTCCCGCCGAGGGTACATTTTTAATTATTCATTTTATCTTTCCTCGAATATTTCTGAACATACCTTCATTAGCTTTCTATTATTTCTGACTTTTTCAGTTATTCAGTAACAACATATTCTAATTCCATCTGTTTGACTCGTAGGCTGTGTGCCCATCTCTCCAAAAGTTTAAGGCATGGGTTTCGTTAACCGGAAAGTGCGGGTTCGAGTCCTGTAGAGTTTAAGCGATCCCTTACGTAATCATGTATTTTGGGTGAGGACCGGTCCTGCTGGGAATGCCAGGTAGCCGCCTCCTTCGTCGTTCCTCGTGAGGGTTGTTTTGCGCTTTCCTGTGCTCAGCGGGCGTGGGCCTCTTGTCTTCATGAACTCCAGGGCGTGAGTCACTTTCATGGAGGAATCGGTGTCTGTCTCCGTCCGGGGAGCTGTTAGGGTCCCTGTTTATTTCAATGCTGGGTGAATCATCCGTTTGCTGGAGAATTATGCATATTCAGAACACACCTTCATTATATTTTTAAATTTACTGATTTTTTCAAATACAACGAATACTAATTTGATCTGTTTGATTCATAGATTGTATACCCTCGTGGTCTAATGGATAAGACATCGGTATCCTAAACCGTGGGTTCAAGAAATTTCTAGTTTTTCTCATTTTGTTCAGTAATAATCTATACTAATTTAATCTGTTGCATTCGCCAACAGTGTGCCCTCATGGCCTAATGGATAAGGCATCGATTTCCGGGGATTGCGGGTTTGTGTCCCGCCGTGTGTGGTGTTTTCAAATATGCATTTGAATGTTTCGGAACACAACTTCAAGAGATTTCTAATTTTTCTCACACTTTTCAATAACAATCAATACTAATTTGATCTGTTGCATTCGCAAAACGTATGCCCTCGTGGCCTAATGGATAAAGCATCGGTTTCCGGAACCGGGGATTGCGGGTTCGAGTCCCGCCGAGGGTACAGTTTTTACATATACATTTTAGTTTTTCTCGAAAATTTCCTGACATACCTTCATTAGACTTCTGTTATTTCCGATTTTTTAGTCATTCTGAATTTTTTAGTTCGAATCTCGCCGAGGGTACCGTTTTAATTATTCATTTTATCATTTCTCGAATATTTCTGTATATACTTTCATTAGACTAATAGTATTTCTGACTTTCTTAGTTATTCAGTAACAATAAATTCTAATTCCTTTTATTTGATTCTTACGCTGCATGCCCTCGTGGCCTAATTGATAAGGCATCGGACTCCGATACCTGGGTCTGCGAATTCGAGTACCGCTAGGGTACTGTTTTCCTTTATGCAATTTATCATTCCTCGATTGTTTCGGAACACTCCTTCCATAGATTTCTAGTTTTTCTAATTTTGTCCGTAACAATAATTACTAATTGGATCTGTTTGATTCGTAGATTGCATGCCCTCGTGGCCTAATGGATAAGGCATCGGTTTCCTAAACCGGGGATTGCGGGTTCGAGTCCCGACGAGGGTACATTTTTATTTATTCATTTTATCTTTCCTCGAATATTTCTGAACATACCTTCATTAGCTTTCTAGTATTTATGACTTTTTCAGTTATTCACTAACGACATATTCTAATTCCATCTGTTTGACTCGTAGGATGTGTGCCTATCTGGCCAAAAGTTTAAGGCATGGGTTTCCTTAACCGGAAAGTGCGGGTTCGAGTCCCGTAGAGATTAAGCGATCCCTTACGTAATCATGTATTTTGGGTGAGGACCGGTCCTGCTGGGGGTACCCGGTAGCCGCCTCCTTCGTCGTTCCTCGTGAGGGTTGGTTTGCGCTTTCCTGGGCTCAGCGGGCGTGGGCCCCTTGTCTTCATGGACTCCAGGGCGTGAGTCACTTTCATGGAGGAATCGGTGTCTGTCTCCGTCCGGGGAGCTGTTAGGGTCCCTGTTTATTTCAATGCTGGGTGAATCATCCGTTTGCTGGAGAATTATGCATATTCAGAACACACCTTCATAATATTTTTAATTTTACTAATTTTTTCAAATACAACGAATACTAATTTGATCTGTTTGATTCATAGATTGTATACCCTCGTGGTCTAATGGATAAGGCATCGGTATCCTAAACCGTGGGTTCAAGAAATTTCTAGTTTTTCTCATTTTGTTCAGTAATAATCAATACTAATTTAATCTGTTGCATTCGCCAACAGTGTGCCCTCATGACCTAATGGATAAGGCATCGATTTCCGGAACCTGGGATTGCGGGTTCGTGTCCCGCCGTGTGTGGTGTTTTCAAATATGCATTTGAATGTTTCGGAACACAACTTCAAGAGATTTCTAATTTTTCTCACACTTTTCAATAACAATCAATACTAATTTGATCTGTTGCATTCGCAAAACGTATGCCCTCGTGGCCTAATGGATAAAGCATCGGTTTCCGGAACCGGGGATTGCGGGTTCGAGTCCCGCCGAGGGTACAGTTTTTACATATACATTTTAGTTTTTCTCGAAAATTTCCTGACATACCTTCATTAGACTTCTATTATTTCCGATTTTTTAGTCATTCTGACTTTTTTAGTTCGAATCTCGCCGAGGGTACCGTTTTAATTATTCATTTTATCATTTCTCGAATATTTCTGTATATACTTTCATTAGACTAATAGTATTTCTGACTTTCTTAGTTATTCAGTAACAATAAATTCTAATTCCTTTTATTTGATTCTTACGCTGCATGCCCTCGTGGCCTAATTGATAAGGCATCGGACTCCGATACCTGGGTCTGCGAATTCGAGTACCGCTAGGGTACTGTTTTCCTTTATGCAATTTATCATTCCTCGATTGTTTCGGAACACTCCTTCCATAGATTTCTAGTTTTTCTAATTTTTTCCGTAACAATAATTACTAATTGGATCTGTTTGATTCGTAGATTGCATGCCCTCGTGGCCTAATGGATAAGGCATCGGTTTCCTAAACCGGGGATTGCGGGTTCGAGTCCCGCCGAGGGTACATTTTTATTTATTCATTTTATCTTTCCTCGAATATTTCTGAACATACCTTCATTAGCTTTCTAGTATTTATGACTTTTTCAGTTATTCACTAACGACATATTCTAATTCCATCTGTTTGACTCGTAGGATGTGTGCCTATCTGGCCAAAAGTTTAAGGCATGGGTTTCCTTAACCGGAAAGTGCGGGTTCGAGTCCCGTAGAGATTAAGCGATCCCTTACGTAATCATGTATTTTGGGTGAGGACCGGTCCTGCTGGGAGTGCCAGGTAGCCGCTTCCTTCGTCGTTCCTCCTGAGGGTTGGTTTTCGCTTTCCTGTGCTCAGCGGGCGTGGGCCTCTGGCCTTCATGGACTCCAGGGCGTGAGTCACTTTCATGGAGGAATCGGTGTCTGTCTCCGTCCGAGGGGCTGTTAGGGTCCCTGTTTATTTCAATTCTGGATGAATCATCCTTTTGCTGGAGAATTATGCATATTCAGAACTCACCTTCATTATATTTTTAATTTTACTAATTTTTTCAACTACAACGAATACTAATTTGATCTGTTTGATTCATAGATTGTATACCCTCGTGGTTTAATGGATAAGGCATCGGTATCCTAAACCGTGGGTTCAAGAAATTTCTAGTTTTTCTCATTTTGTTCAGTAATAATCAATACTAATTTAATCTGTTGCATTCGCCTACAGTGTACCCTCATGGCCTAATGGATAAGGCATCGATTTCCGGAACCGGGGATTGCGGGTTCGTGTCCCGCCGTGTGTAGTGTTTTCAAATATGCATTTGATTGTTTCGGAACACAACTTCAAGAGATTTCTAACTTTTCTCACATTTTTCAATAACAATCAATACTAATTTGATCTGTTGCATTCGCATAACGAATGCTCTCGTGGCCTAATGAATAAGGCATCGGTTTCCGGAACCGGGGATTGCGGGATCGAGTCCCGCCGAGGGTACAATTTTTACATATACATTTTAGTTTTTCTCGAATATTTCCTGACATACCTTCATTAGACATCTAGTATTTCCGATTTTTTAGTCATTCTGACATTTTTCGTTCGAGTCCCGCGGAGTTTACCGTTTTAATTATTCATTTTATCATTTCTCGAATATTTCTGAATATACTTTTATTAGACTAATAGTATTTCTAACTTTCTTAGTTATTCAGTAACAATAAATTCTAATTCCTTTTATTTGATTCTTACGCTGCATGTCCTCGTGGCCTAATTGATAAGGCATCGGACTCCGATACCTGGGTCTGCGAATTCGAGTACCGCTAGGGTACTGTTTTCCTTTATGCAATTTATCATTCCTCGATTGTTTCGGAACACTCCTTCCATAGATTTCTAGTTTTTCTAATTTTTTCCGTAACAATAATTACTAATTGGATCTGTTTGATCCGTAGATTGCATGCTCTCGTGGAATAATGGATAAGGCATCGGTCTCCTAAACCGGGGATTGCGGGTTCGAGTCCCGCCGAGGGTACATTTTTATTTATTCATTTTATCTTTCCTCGAAGATTTCTGAACATACCTTCATTAGCTTTCTTGTATTTCTGTCTTTTTCAGTTATTCTGTAACGACATATTCTAATTCCATCTGTTTGACTCGTAGGCTGTGTGCCTATCTGGGCAAAAGTTTAAGGCATGGGTTTCCTTAACCGGAAAGTGCGGGTTCGAGTCCCTTGAGTTTAAGCGATCCCTTACGTAATCATGTATATTGGGTGAGGACCGGTCCTGCTGGAAATGCCAGGTAGCCGCCTCCTTCGTCGTTCCTCTTGAGGGTTGTTTTGCGCCTTCCTGCGCTCAGCGGACGTGGGCCTCTTGTCTTCATGGACTCCAGGGCGTGAGTCACTTTCATGGAGAAATGGGTGTCTGTCTCCGTCCGGGGAGCTGTTAGGATCCCTGTTTATTTCAATGCTGGATGAATCATCCTTTTGCTGGAGAATTATGCATATTCAGAACTCACCTTCATTATATTTTTAATTTTACTCATTTTTTCAATTACAATGAATACTAATTTGATCTGTTTGTTCATAGATTGTATACCCTCGTGGTCTAATGGATAAGGCATCGGTATCCTAAACCGTGGGTTCAAGAAATTTCTAGTTTTTCTCATTTTGTTCAGTAATAATCAATACTAATTTAATCTGTTGCATTCGCCAACAGTGTGCCCTCATGGCCTAATGGATAAGGCATCGATTTCCGGAACCGGGGATTGCGGGTTCGTGTCCCGCCGTGTGTGGTGTTTTCAAATATGCATTTGAATGTTTCGGAACACAACTTCAAGAGATTTCTAATTTTTCTCACATTTTTCAATAACAATCAATACTAATTTGATCTGTTGCATTCGCAAAACGTATGCCCTCGTGGCCTAATGGATAAGGCATCGGTTTCCGGAACCGGGGATTGCGGGTTCGAGTCCCGCCGAGGGTACTGTTTTTACATATACATTTTAGTTTTTCTCGAAAATTTCCTGACATACCTTCATTAGACTTCTATTATTTCCGATTTTTTAGTCATTCTGACTTTTTTAGTTCGAATCTCGCCGAGGGTACCGTTTTAATTATTCATTTTATCATTTCTCGAATATTTCTGTATATACTTTCATTAGACTAATAGTATTTCTGACTTTCTTAGTTATTCAGTAACAATAAATTCTAATTCCTTTTATTTGATTCTTACGCTGCATGCCCTCGTGGCCTAATTGATAAGGCATCGGACTCCGATACCTGGGTCTGCGAATTCGAGTACCGCTAGGGTACTGTTTTCCTTTATGCAATTTATCATTCCTCGAATGTTTCGGAACACTCCTTCCATAGATTTCAAGTTTTTCTAATTTTTTCCGTAACAATAATTACTAATTGGAACTGTTTGATTCGTAGATTGCATGCCCTCGTGGCCTAATGGATAAGGCATCGGTCTCCTAAACCGGGGATTGCGGGTTCGAGTCCCGCCGAGGGTACATTTTTAATTATTCATTTTATCTTTCCTCGAATATTTCTGAACATACCTTCATTAGCTTTCTATTATTTCTGACTTTTTCAGTTATTCAGTAACAACATATTCTAATTCCATCTGTTTGACTCGTAGGCTGTGTGCCCATCTCTAAAAAAGTTTAAGGCATGGGTTTCGTTAACCGGAAAGTGCGGGTTCGAGTCCTGTAGAGTTTAAGCGATCCCTTACGTAATCATGTATTTTGGGTGAGGACCGGTCCTGCTGGGAGTGCCAGGTAGCCGCCTCCTTCGTCGTTCCTCGTGAGGGTTGTTTTGCGCTTTCCTGTGCTCAGCGGGCGTGGGCCTCTTGTCTTCATGAACTCCAGGGCGTGAGTCACTTTCATGGAGGAATCGGTGTCTGTCTCCGTCCGGGGAGCTGTTAGGGTCCCTGTTTATTTCAATGCTGGGTGAATCATCCGTTTGCTGGAGAATTATGCATATTCAGAACACACCTTCATTATATTTTTAAATTTACTGATTTTTTCAAATACAACGAATACTAATTTGATCTGTTTGATTCATAGATTGTATACCCTCGTGGTCTAATGGATAAGACATCGGTATCCTAAACCGTGGGTTCAAGAAATTTCTAGTTTTTCTCATTTTGTTCAGTAATAATCTATACTAATTTAATCTGTTGCATTCGCCAACAGTGTGCCCTCATGGCCTAATGGATAAGGCATCGATTTCCGGGGATTGCGGGTTTGTGTCCCGCCGTGTGTGGTGTTTTCAAATATGCATTTGAATGTTTCGGAACACAACTTCAAGAGATTTCTAATTTTTCTCACACTTTTCAATAACAATCAATACTAATTTGATCTGTTGCATTCGCATAACGAATGCTCTCGTGGCCTAATGAATAAGGCATCGATTTCCGGAACCGGGGATTGCGGGTTCGTGTCCCGCCGTGTGTAGTGTTTTCAAATATGCATTTGATTGTTTCGGAACACAACTTCAAGAGATTTCGCATTTTTCTCACATTTTTCAATAACAATCAATACTAATTTGATTTGTTGCATTCGCATAACGTATGCCCTCGTGGCCTAATGGATAAAGCATCGGTTTCCGGAACCGGGGATTGCGGGTTCGAGTCCCGCCGAGGGTACAGTTTTTACATATACATTTTAGTTTTTCTCGAAAATTTCCTGACATACCTTCATTAGACTTCTATTATTTCCGATTTTTTAGTCATTCTGACTTTTTTAGTTCGAATCTAGCCGAGGGTACCGTTTTAATTATTCATTTTATCATTTCTCGAATATTTCTGTATATACTTTCATTAGACTAATAGTATTTCTGACTTTCTTAGTTATTCAGTAACAATAAATTCTAATTCCTTTTATTTGATTCTTACGCTGCATGCCCTCGTGGCCTAATTGATAAGGCATCGGACTCCGATACCTGGGTCTGCGAATTCGAGTACCGCTAGGGTACTGTTTTCCTTTATGCAATTTATCATTCCTCGATTGTTTCGGAACACTCCTTCCATAGATTTCTAGTTTTTCTAATTTTTTCCGTAACAATAATTACTAATTGGATCTGTTTGATTCGTAGATTGCATGCCCTCGTGGCCTAATGGATAAGGCATCGGTTTCCTAAACCGGGGATTGCGGGTTCGAGTCCCGCCGAGGGTACATTTTTATTTATTCATTTTATCTTTCCTCGAATATTTCTGAACATACCTTCATTAGCTTTCTAGTATTTATGACTTTTTCAGTTATTCACTAACGACATATTCTAATTCCATCTGTTTGACTCGTAGGATGTGTGCCTATCTGGCCAAAAGTTTAAGGCATGGGTTTCCTTAACCGGAAAGTGCGGGTTCGAGTCCCGTAGAGATTAAGCGATCCCTTACGTAATCATGTATTTTGGGTGAGGACCGGTCCTGCTGGGAGTGCCAGGTAGCCGCTTCCTTCGTCGTTCCTCGTGAGGGTTGGTTTTCGCTTTCCTGTGCTCAGCGGGCGTGGGCCTCTGGCCTTCATGGACTCCAGGGCGTGAGTCACTTTCATGGAGGAATCGGTGTCTGTCTCCGTCCGAGGGGCTGTTAGGGTCCCTGTTTATTTCAATTCTGGATGAATCATCCTTTTGCTGGAGAATTATGCATATTCAGAACTCACCTTCATTATATTTTTAATTTTACTAATTTTTTCAACTACAACGAATACTAATTTGATCTGTTTGATTCATAGATTGTATACCCTCGTGGTTTAATGGATAAGGCATCGGTATCCTAAACCGTGGGTTCAAGAAATTTCTAGTTTTTCTCATTTTGTTCAGTAATAATCAATACTAATTTAATCTGTTGCATTCGCCTACAGTGTACCCTCATGGCCTAATGGATAAGGCAACGATTTCCGGAACCGGGGATTGCGGGTTCGTGTCCCGCCGTGTGTAGTGTTTTCAAATATGCATTTGATTGTTTCGGAACACAACTTCAAGAGATTTCGCATTTTTCTCACATTTTTCAATAACAATCAATACTAATTTGATTTGTTGCATTCGCATAACGTATGCCCTCGTGGCCTAATGGATAAAGCATCGGTTTCCGGAACCGGGGATTGCGGGTTCGAGTCCCGCCGAGGGTACAGTTTTTACATATACATTTTAGTTTTTCTCGAAAATTTCCTGACATACCTTCATTAGACTTCTATTATTTCCGATTTTTTAGTCATTCTGACTTTTTTAGTTCGAATCTAGCCGAGGGTACCGTTTTAATTATTCATTTTATCATTTCTCGAATATTTCTGTATATACTTTCATTAGACTAATAGTATTTCTGACTTTCTTAGTTATTCAGTAACAATAAATTCTAATTCCTTTTATTTGATTCTTACGCTGCATGCCCTCGTGGCCTAATTGATAAGGCATCGGACTCCGATACCTGGGTCTGCGAATTCGAGTACCGCTAGGGTACTGTTTTCCTTTATGCAATTTATCATTCCTCGATTGTTTCGGAACACTCCTTCCATAGATTTCTAGTTTTTCTAATTTTTTCCGTAACAATAATTACTAATTGGATC
This sequence comes from Amaurobius ferox, assembly GCA_951213105.1. Lineage (NCBI taxonomy): Eukaryota > Metazoa > Arthropoda > Arachnida > Araneae > Amaurobiidae > Amaurobius > Amaurobius ferox. Next base: position 828,372 of record OX578147.1, on the reverse strand, counting down.
TGTTTGATTCGTAGATTGCATGCCCTCGTGGCCTAATGGATAAGGCATCGGTTTCCTAAACCGGGGATTGCGGGTTCGAGTCCCGCCGAGGGTACATTTTTATTTATTCATTTTATCTTTCCTCGAATATTTCTGAACATACCTTCATTAGCTTTCTAGTATTTATGACTTTTTCAGTTATTCACTAACGACATATTCTAATTCCATCTGTTTGACTCGTAGGATGTGTGCCTATCTGGCCAAAAGTTTAAGGCATGGGTTTCCTTAACCGGAAAGTGCGGGTTCGAGTCCCGTAGAGATTAAGCGATCCCTTACGTAATCATGTATTTTGGGTGAGGACCGGTCCTGCTGGGAGTGCCAGGTAGCCGCTTCCTTCGTCGTTCCTCGTGAGGGTTGGTTTTCGCTTTCCTGTGCTCAGCGGGCGTGGGCCTCTGGCCTTCATGGACTCCAGGGCGTGAGTCACTTTCATGGAGGAATCGGTGTCTGTCTCCGTCCGAGGGGCTGTTAGGGTCCCTGTTTATTTCAATTCTGGATGAATCATCCTTTTGCTGGAGAATTATGCATATTCAGAACTCACCTTCATTATATTTTTAATTTTACTAATTTTTTCAACTACAACGAATACTAATTTGATCTGTTTGATTCATAGATTGTATACCCTCGTGGTTTAATGGATAAGGCATCGGTATCCTAAACCGTGGGTTCAAGAAATTTCTAGTTTTTCTCATTTTGTTCAGTAATAATCAATACTAATTTAATCTGTTGCATTCGCCTACAGTGTACCCTCATGGCCTAATGGATAAGGCAACGATTTCCGGAACCGGGGATTGCGGGTTCGTGTCCCGCCGTGTGTAGTGTTTTCAAATATGCATTTGATTGTTTCGGAACACAACTTCAAGAGATTTCTAATTTTTCTCACATTTTTCAATAACAATCAATACTAATTTGATCTGTTGCATTCGCATAACGTATGCCCTCGTGGCCTAATGGATAAGGCATCGGTTTCCGGAACCGGGGTTTGCGGGTTCGAGTCCCGCCGAGGGTACAGTTTTTACATATACATTTTAGTTTTTCTCGAAAATTTCCTGACATACCTTCATTAGACTTCTATTATTTCCGATTTTTTAGTCATTCTGACTTTTTTAGTTCGAATCTCGCCGAGGGTACCGTTTTAATTATTAATTTTATCATTTCTCGAATATTTCTATATATACTTTCATTAGACTAATAGTATTTCTGACTTTCTTAGTTATTCAGTAACAATAAATTCTAATTCCTTTTATTTGATTCTTACGCTGCATGTCCTCATGGCCTAATTGATAAGGCATCGGACTCCGATACCTGGGTCTGCGAATTCGAGTACCGCTAGGGTACTGTTTTCCTTTATGCAATTTATCATTCCTCGATTGTTTCGGAACACTCCTTAAATAGATTTCTAGTTTTTCTAATTTTTTCCGTAACAATAATTACTAATTGGATCTGTTTGATTCGTAGGTTGCATGCCCTCGTGGCCTAATGGATAAGGCATCGGTCTCCTAAACCGGGGATTGCGGGTTCGAGTCCCGCCGAGGGTACATTTTTATTTATTCATTTTATCTTTCCTCGAACATTTCTGAACATACCTTCATTAGCTTTCTTGTATTTCTGTCTTTTTCAGTTATTCTGTAACGACATATTCTAATTCCATCTGTTTGACTCGTAGGCTCTGTGCCTATCTGGCCAAAAGTTTAAGGCATGGGTTTCCTTAATCGGAAAGTGCGGGTTCGAGTCGCGTAGAGTTTAAGCGATCCCTTACGTAATCATGTATTTTGGGTGAGGACAGGTCCTGCTGGGAGTGCCAGGTAGCCGCCTCCTTCGTCGTTCCTCGTGAGGGTTGTTTTGCGCTTTCCTGTGCTCAGCGGGCGTGGGCCTCTTGTCTTCATGAACTCCAGGGCGTGAGTCACTTTCATGGAGGAATCGGTGTCTGTCTCCGTCCGGGGAGCTGTTAGGGTCCCTGTTTATTTCAATGCTGGGTGAATCATCCGTTTGCTGGAGAATTATGCATATTCAGAACACACCTTCATTATATTTTTAAATTTACTGATTTTTTCAAATACAACGAATACTAATTTGATCTGTTTGATTCATAGATTGTATACCCTCGTGGTCTAATGGATAAGACATCGGTATCCTAAACCGTGGGTTCAAGAAATTTCTAGTTTTTCTCATTTTGTTCAGTAATAATCTATACTAATTTAATCTGTTGCATTCGCCAACAGTGTGCCCTCATGGCCTAATGGATAAGGCATCGATTTCCGGGGATTGCGGGTTTGTGTCCCGCCGTGTGTGGTGTTTTCAAATATGCATTTGAATGTTTCGGAACACAACTTCAAGAGATTTCTAATTTTTCTCACACTTTTCAATAACAATCAATACTAATTTGATCTGTTGCATTCGCAAAACGTATGCCCTCGTGGCCTAATGGATAAAGCATCGGTTTCCGGAACCGGGGATTGCGGGTTCGAGTCCCGCCGAGGGTACAGTTTTTACATATACATTTAATTTTTTCTCGAAAATTTCCTGACATACCTTCATTAGACTTCTATTATTTCCGATTTTTTAGTCATTCTGACTTTTTTAGTTCGAATCTCGCCGAGGGTACCGTTTTAATTATTCATTTTATCATTTCTCGAATATTTCTGTATATACTTTCATTAGACTAATAGTATTTCTGACTTTCTTAGTTATTCAGTAACAATAAATTCTAATTCCTTTTATTTGATTCTTACGCTGCATGCCCTCGTGGCCTAATTGATAAGGCATCGGACTCCGATACCTGGGTCTGCGAATTCGAGTACCGCTAGGGTACTGTTTTCCTTTATGCAATTTATCATTCCTCGATTGTTTCGGAACACTCCTTCCATAGATTTCTAGTTTTTCTAATTTTTTCCGTAACAATAATTACTAATTGGATCTGTTTGATTCGTAGATTGCATGCCCTCGTGGCCTAATGGATAAGGCATCGGTTTCCTAAACCGGGGATTGCGGGTTCGAGTCCCGCCGAGGGTACATTTTTATTTATTCATTTTATCTTTCCTCGAATATTTCTGAACATACCTTCATTAGCTTTCTAGTATTTATGACTTTTTCAGTTATTCACTAACGACATATTCTAATTCCATCTGTTTGACTCGTAGGATGTGTGCCTATCTGGCCAAAAGTTTAAGGCATGGGTTTCCTTAACCGGAAAGTGCGGGTTCGAGTCCCGTAGAGATTAAGCGATCCCTTACGTAATCATGTATTTTGGGTGAGGACCGGTCCTGCTGGGAGTGCCAGGTAGCCGCTTCCTTCGTCGTTCCTCGTGAGGGTTGGTTTTCGCTTTCCTGTGCTCAGCGGGCGTGGGCCTCTGGCCTTCATGGACTCCAGGGCGTGAGTCACTTTCATGGAGGAATCGGTGTCTGTCTCCGTCCGAGGGGCTGTTAGGGTCCCTGTTTATTTCAATTCTGGATGAATCATCCTTTTGCTGGAGAATTATGCATATTCAGAACTCACCTTCATTATATTTTTAATTTTACTAATTTTTTCAACTACAACGAATACTAATTTGATCTGTTTGATTCATAGATTGTATACCCTCGTGGTTTAATGGATAAGGCATCGGTATCCTAAACCGTGGGTTCAAGAAATTTCTAGTTTTTCTCATTTTGTTCAGTAATAATCAATACTAATTTAATCTGTTGCATTCGCCTACAGTGTACCCTCATGGCCTAATGGATAAGGCATCGATTTCCGGAACCGGGGATTGCGGGTTCGTGTCCGCCGTGTGTAGTGTTTTCAAATATGCATTTGATTGTTTCGGAACACAACTTCAAGAGATTTCTAATTTTTCTCACATTTTTCAATAACAATCAATACTAATTTGATCTGTTGCATTCGCATAACGTATGCCCTCGTGGCCTAATGGATAAGGCATCGGTTTCCGGAACCGGGGTTTGCGGGTTCGAGTCCCGCCGAGGGTACAGTTTTTACATATACATTTTAGTTTTTCTCGAAAATTTCCTGACATACCTTCATTAGACTTCTATTATTTCCGATTTTTTAGTCATTCTGACTTTTTTAGTTCGAATCTCGCCGAGGGTACCGTTTTAATTATTAATTTTATCATTTCTCGAATATTTCTATATATACTTTCATTAGACTAATAGCATTTCTGACTTTCTTAGTTATTCAGTAACAATAAATTCTAATTCCTTTTATTTGATTCTTACGCTGCATGTCCTCATGGCCTAATTGATAAGGCATCGGACTCCGATACCTGGGTCTGCGAATTCGAGTACCGCTAGGGTACTGTTTTCCTTTATGCAATTTATCATTCCTCGATTGTTTCGGAACACTCCTTAAATAGATTTCTAGTTTTTCTAATTTTTTCCGTAACAATAATTACTAATTGGATCTGTTTGATTCGTAGGTTGCATGCCCTCGTGGCCTAATGGATAAGGCATCGGTCTCCTAAACCGGGGATTGCGGGTTCGAGTCCCGCCGAGGGTACATTTTTATTTATTCATTTTATCTTTCCTCGAACATTTCTGAACATACCTTCATTAGCTTTCTTGTATTTCTGTCTTTTTCAGTTATTCTGTAACGACATATTCTAATTCCATCTGTTTGACTCGTAGGCTGTGTGCCTATCTGGCCAAAAGTTTAAGGCATGGGTTTCCTTAATCGGAAAGTGCGGGTTCGAGTCCCGTAGAGTTTAAGCGTTCCCTTACGTAATCATGTATTTTGGGTGAGGACCGGTCCTGCTGGGAGTGCCAGGTAGCCGCCTCCTTCGTCGTTCCTCGTGAGGGTTGGTTTGCGCTTTCCTGTGCTCAGCGGGCGTGGGCCTCTGGCCTTCATGGGCTCCAGGACGTGAGTCACTTTCATGGAGGAATCGGTGTCTGCCTCCGTCCTAGGGGCTGTTAGGGTCCCTGTTTATTTCAATGCTGGGTGAATCATCCGTTTGCTGGAGAATTATGCATATTCAGAACACACCTTCATAATATTTTTAATTTTACTAATTTTTTCAAATACAACGTATACTAATTTGATCTGTTTGATTCATAGATTGTATACCCTCGTGGTCTAATGGATAAGGCGTCGGTATCCTAAACCGTGGGTTCAAGAAATTTCTAGTTTTTCTCATTTTGTTCAGTAATAATCAATACTAATTTAATCTGTTGCATTCGCCTACAGTGTACCCTCATGGCCTAATGGATAAGGCATCGATTTCCGGAACCGGGGATTGCGGGTTCGTGTCCCGCCGTGTGTAGTGTTTTCAAATATGCATTTGATTGTTTCGGAACACAACTTCAAGAGATTTCTAACTTTTCTCACATTTTTCAATAACAATCAATACTAATTTGATCTGTTGCATTCGCATAACGAATGCTCTCGTGGCCTAATGAATAAGGCATCGGTTTCCGGAACCGGGGATTGCGGGATCGAGTCCCGCCGAGGGTACAATTTTTACATATACATTTTAGTTTTTCTCGAATATTTCCTGACATACCTTCATTAGACATCTAGTATTTCCGATTTTTTAGTCATTCTGACATTTTTCGTTCGAGTCCCGCGGAGTTTACCGTTTTAATTATTCATTTTATCATTTCTCGAATATTTCTGAATATACTTTTATTAGACTAATAGTATTTCTAACTTTCTTAGTTATTCAGTAACAATAAATTCTAATTCCTTTTATTTGATTCTTACGCTGCATGTCCTCGTGGCCTAATTGATAAGGCATCGGACTCCGATACCTGGGTCTGCGAATTCGAGTACCGCTAGGGTACTGTTTTCCTTTATGCAATTTATCATTCCTCGATTGTTTCGGAACACTCCTTCCATAGATTTCTAGTTTTTCTAATTTTTTCCGTAACAATAATTACTAATTGGATCTGTTTGATCCGTAGATTGCATGCTCTCGTGGAATAATGGATAAGGCATCGGTCTCCTAAACCGGGGATTGCGGGTTCGAGTCCCGCCGAGGGTACATTTTTATTTATTCATTTTATCTTTCCTCGAAGATTTCTGAACATACCTTCATTAGCTTTCTTGTATTTCTGTCTTTTTCAGTTATTCTGTAACGACATATTCTAATTCCATCTGTTTGACTCGTAGGCTGTGTGCCTATCTGGGCAAAAGTTTAAGGCATGGGTTTCCTTAACCGGAAAGTGCGGGTTCGAGTCCCTTGAGTTTAAGCGATCCCTTACGTAATCATGTATATTGGGTGAGGACCGGTCCTGCTGGAAATGCCAGGTAGCCGCCTCCTTCGTCGTTCCTCTTGAGGGTTGTTTTGCGCCTTCCTGCGCTCAGCGGACGTGGGCCTCTTGTCTTCATGGACTCCAGGGCGTGAGTCACTTTCATGGAGAAATGGGTGTCTGTCTCCGTCCGGGGAGCTGTTAGGATCCCTGTTTATTTCAATGCTGGATGAATCATCCTTTTGCTGGAGAATTATGCATATTCAGAACTCACCTTCATTATATTTTTAATTTTACTCATTTTTTCAATTACAATGAATACTAATTTGATCTGTTTGTTCATAGATTGTATACCCTCGTGGTCTAATGGATAAGGCATCGGTATCCTAAACCGTGGGTTCAAGAAATTTCTAGTTTTTCTCATTTTGTTCAGTAATAATCAATACTAATTTAATCTGTTGCATTCGCCAACAGTGTGCCCTCATGGCCTAATGGATAAGGCATCGATTTCCGGAACCGGGGATTGCGGGTTCGTGTCCCGCCGTGTGTGGTGTTTTCAAATATGCATTTGAATGTTTCGGAACACAACTTCAAGAGATTTCTAATTTTTCTCACATTTTTCAATAACAATCAATACTAATTTGATCTGTTGCATTCGCAAAACGTATGCCCTCGTGGCCTAATGGATAAGGCATCGGTTTCCGGAACCGGGGATTGCGGGTTCGAGTCCCGCCGAGGGTACTGTTTTTACATATACATTTTAGTTTTTCTCGAAAATTTCCTGACATACCTTCATTAGACTTCTATTATTTCCGATTTTTTAGTCATTCTGACTTTTTTAGTTCGAATCTCGCCGAGGGTACCGTTTTAATTATTCATTTTATCATTTCTCGAATATTTCTGTATATACTTTCATTAGACTAATAGTATTTCTGACTTTCTTAGTTATTCAGTAACAATAAATTCTAATTCCTTTTATTTGATTCTTACGCTGCATGCCCTCGTGGCCTAATTGATAAGGCATCGGACTCCGATACCTGGGTCTGCGAATTCGAGTACCGCTAGGGTACTGTTTTCCTTTATGCAATTTATCATTCCTCGAATGTTTCGGAACACTCCTTCCATAGATTTCAAGTTTTTCTAATTTTTTCCGTAACAATAATTACTAATTGGAACTGTTTGATTCGTAGATTGCATGCCCTCGTGGCCTAATGGATAAGGCATCGGTCTCCTAAACCGGGGATTGCGGGTTCGAGTCCCGCCGAGGGTACATTTTTAATTATTCATTTTATCTTTCCTCGAATATTTCTGAACATACCTTCATTAGCTTTCTATTATTTCTGACTTTTTCAGTTATTCAGTAACAACATATTCTAATTCCATCTGTTTGACTCGTAGGCTGTGTGCCCATCTCTCCAAAAGTTTAAGGCATGGGTTTCGTTAACCGGAAAGTGCGGGTTCGAGTCCTGTAGAGTTTAAGCGATCCCTTACGTAATCATGTATTTTGGGTGAGGACCGGTCCTGCTGGGAGTGCCAGGTAGCCGCCTCCTTCGTCGTTCCTCGTGAGGGTTGTTTTGCGCTTTCCTGTGCTCAGCGGGCGTGGGCCTCTTGTCTTCATGAACTCCAGGGCGTGAGTCACTTTCATGGAGGAATCGGTGTCTGTCTCCGTCCGGGGAGCTGTTAGGGTCCCTGTTTATTTCAATGCTGGGTGAATCATCCGTTTGCTGGAGAATTATGCATATTCAGAACACACCTTCATTATATTTTTAAATTTACTGATTTTTTCAAATACAACGAATACTAATTTGATCTGTTTGATTCATAGATTGTATACCCTCGTGGTCTAATGGATAAGACATCGGTATCCTAAACCGTGGGTTCAAGAAATTTCTAGTTTTTCTCATTTTGTTCAGTAATAATCTATACTAATTTAATCTGTTGCATTCGCCAACAGTGTGCACTCATGGCCTAATGGATAAGGCATCGATTTCCGGGGATTGCGGGTTTGTGTCCCGCCGTGTGTGGTGTTTTCAAATATGCATTTGAATGTTTCGGAACACAACTTCAAGAGATTTCTAATTTTTCTCACACTTTTCAATAACAATCAATACTAATTTGATCTGTTGCATTCGCAAAACGTATGCCCTCGTGGCCTAATGGATAAAGCATCGGTTTCCGGAACCGGGGATTGCGGGTTCGAGTCCCGCCGAGGGTACAGTTTTTACATATACATTTTAGTTTTTCTCGAAAATTTCCTGACATACCTTCATTAGACTTCTATTATTTCCGATTTTTTAGTCATTCTGACTTTTTTAGTTCGAATCTCGCCGAGGGTACCGTTTTAATTATTCATTTTATCATTTCTCGAATATTTCTGTATATACTTTCATTAGACTAATAGTATTTCTGACTTTCTTAGTTATTCAGTAACAATAAATTCTAATTCCTTTTATTTGATTCTTACGCTGCATGCCCTCGTGGCCTAATGGATAAGGCATCGGTTTCCTAAACCGGGGATTGCGGGTTCGAGTCCCGCCGAGGGTACATTTTTATTTATTCATTTTATCTTTCCTCGAATATTTCTGAACATACCTTCATTAGCTTTCTAGTATTTATGACTTTTTCAGTTATTCACTAACGACATATTCTAATTCCATCTGTTTGACTCGTAGGATGTGTGCCTATCTGGCCAAAAGTTTAAGGCATGGGTTTCCTTAACCGGAAAGTGCGGGTTCGAGTTCCGTAGAGATTAAGCGATCCCTTACGTAATCATGTATTTTGGGTGAGGACCGGTCCTGCTGGGAGTGCCAAGTAGCCGCTTCCTTCGTCGTTCCTCGTGAGGGTTGGTTTTCGCTTTCCTGTGCTCAGCGGGCGTGGGCCTCTGGCCTTCATGGACTCCAGGGCGTGAGTCACTTTCATGGAGGAATCGGTGTCTGTCTCCGTCCGAGGGGCTGTTAGGGTCCCTGTTTATTTCAATTCTGGATGAATCATCCTTTTGCTGGAGAATTATGCATATTCAGAACTCACCTTCATTATATTTTTAATTTTACTAATTTTTTCAACTACAACGAATACTAATTTGATCTGTTTGATTCATAGATTGTATACCCTCGTGGTTTAATGGATAAGGCATCGGTATCCTAAACCGTGGGTTCAAGAAATTTCTAGTTTTTCTCATTTTGTTCAGTAATAATCAATACTAATTTAATCTGTTGCATTCGCCTACAGTGTACCCTCATGGCCTAATGGATAAGGCATCGATTTCCGGAACCGGGGATTGCGGGTTCGTGTCCCGCCGTGTGTAGTGTTTTCAAATATGCATTTGATTGTTTCGGAACACAACTTCAAGAGATTTCTAACTTTTCTCACATTTTTCAATAACAATCAATACTAATTTGATCTGTTGCATTCGCATAACGAATGCTCTCGTGGCCTAATGAATAAGGCATCGGTTTCCGGAACCGGGGATTGCGGGATCGAGTCCCGCCGAGGGTACAATTTTTACATATACATTTTAGTTTTTCTCGAATATTTCCTGACATACCTTCATTAGACATCTAGTATTTCCGATTTTTTAGTCATTCTGACATTTTTCGTTCGAGTCCCGCGGAGTTTACCGTTTTAATTATTCATTTTATCATTTCTCGAATATTTCTGAATATACTTTTATTAGACTAATAGTATTTCTAACTTTCTTAGTTATTCAGTAACAATAAATTCTAATTCCTTTTATTTGATTCTTACGCTGCATGTCCTCGTGGCCTAATTGATAAGGCATCGGACTCCGATACCTGGGTCTGCGAATTCGAGTACCGCTAGGGTACTGTTTTCCTTTATGCAATTTATCATTCCTCGATTGTTTCGGAACACTCCTTCCATAGATTTCTAGTTTTTCTAATTTTTTCCGTAACAATAATTACTAATTGGATCTGTTTGATCCGTAGATTGCATGCTCTCGTGGAATAATGGATAAGGCATCGGTCTCCTAAACCGGGGATTGCGGATTCGAGTCCCGCCGAGGGTACATTTTTATTTATTCATTTTATCTTTCCTCGAAGATTTCTGAACATACCTTCATTAGCTTTCTTGTATTTCTGTCTTTTTCAGTTATTCTGTAACGACATATTCTAATTCCATCTGTTTGACTCGTAGGCTGTGTGCCTATCTGGGCAAAAGTTTAAGGCATGGGTTTCCTTAACCGGAAAGTGCGGGTTCGAGTCCCTTGAGTTTAAGCGATCCCTTACGTAATCATGTATATTGGGTGAGGACCGGTCCTGCTGGAAATGCCAGGTAGCCGCCTCCTTCGTCGTTCCTCTTGAGGGTTGTTTTGCGCCTTCCTGCGCTCAGCGGACGTGGGCCTCTTGTCTTCATGGACTCCAGGGCGTGAGTCACTTTCATGGAGAAATGGGTGTCTGTCTCCGTCCGGGGAGCTGTTAGGATCCCTGTTTATTTCAATGCTGGATGAATCATCCTTTTGCTGGAGAATTATGCATATTCAGAACTCACCTTCATTATATTTTTAATTTTACTCATTTTTTCAATTACAATGAATACTAATTTGATCTGTTTGTTCATAGATTGTATACCCTCGTGGTCTAATGGATAAGGCATCGGTATCCTAAACCGTGGGTTCAAGAAATTTCTAGTTTTTCTCATTTTGTTCAGTAATAATCAATACTAATTTAATCTGTTGCATTCGCCAACAGTGTGCCCTCATGGCCTAATGGATAAGGCATCGATTTCCGGAACCGGGGATTGCGGGTTCGTGTCCCGCCGTGTGTGGTGTTTTCAAATATGCATTTGAATGTTTCGGAACACAACTTCTAGAGATTTCTAATTTTTCTCACATTTTTCAATAACAATCAATACTAATTTGATCTGTTGCATTCGCAAAACGTATGCCCTCGTGGCCTAATGGATAAGGCATCGGTTTCCGGAACCGGGGATTGCGGGTTCGAGTCCCGCCGAGGGTACTGTTTTTACATATACATTTTAGTTTTTCTCGAAAATTTCCTGACATACCTTCATTAGACTTCTATTATTTCCGATTTTTTAGTCATTCTGACTTTTTTAGTTCGAATCTCGCCGAGGGTACCGTTTTAATTATTCATTTTATCATTTCTCGAATATTTCTGTATATACTTTCATTAGACTAATAGTATTTCTGACTTTCTTAGTTATTCAGTAACTATAAATTCTAATTCCTTTTATTTGATTCTTACGCTGCATGCCCTCGTGGCCTAATTGATAAGGCATCGGACTCCGATACCTGGGTCTGCGAATTCGAGTACCGCTAGGTTACTGTTTTCCTTTATGCAATTTATCATTAATCGAATGTTTCGGAACACTCCTTCCATAGATTTCAAGTTTTTCTAATTTTTTCCGTAACAATAATTACTAATTGGAACTGTTTGATTCGTAGATTGCATGCCCTCGTGGCCTAATGGATAAGGCATCGGTCTCCTAAACCGGGGATTGCGGGTTCGAGTCCCGCCGAGGGTACATTTTTAATTATTCATTTTATCTTTCCTCGAATATTTCTGAACATACCTTCATTAGCTTTCTATTATTTCTGACTTTTTCAGTTATTCAGTAACAACATATTCTAATTCCATCTGTTTGACTCGTAGGCTGTGTGCCCATCTCTCCAAAAGTTTAAGGCATGGGTTTCGTTAACCGGAAAGTGCGGGTTCGAGTCCTGTAGAGTTTAAGCGATCCCTTACGTAATCATGTATTTTGGGTGAGGACCGGTCCTGCTGGGAGTGCCAGGTAGCCGCCTCCTTCGTCGTTCCTCGTGAGGGTTGTTTTGCGCTTTCCTGTGCTCAGCGGGCGTGGGCCTCTTGTCTTCATGAACTCCAGGGCGTGAGTCACTTTCATGGAGGAATCGGTGTCTGTCTCCGTCCGGGGAGCTGTTAGGGTCCCTGTTTATTTCAATGCTGGGTGAATCATCCGTTTGCTGGAGAATTATGCATATTCAGAACACACCTTCATTATATTTTTAAATTTACTGATTTTTTCAAATACAACGAATACTAATTTGATCTGTTTGATTCATAGATTGTATACCCTCGTGGTCTAATGGATAAGACATCGGTATCCTAAACCGTGGGTTCAAGAAATTTCTAGTTTTTCTCATTTTGTTCAGTAATAATCTATACTAATTTAATCTGTTGCATTCGCCAACAGTGTGCCCTCATGGCCTAATGGATAAGGCATCGATTTCCGGGGATTGCGGGTTTGTGTCCCGCCGTGTGTGGTGTTTTCAAATATGCATTTGAATGTTTCGGAACACAACTTCAAGAGATTTCTAATTTTTCTCACACTTTTCAATAACAATCAATACTAATTTGATCTGTTGCATTCGCAAAACGTATGCCCTCGTGGCCTAATGGATAAAGCATCGGTTTCCGGAACCGGGGATTGCGGGTTCGAGTCCCGCCGAGGGTACAGTTTTTACATATACATTTTAGTTTTTCTCGAAAATTTCCTGACATACCTTCATTAGACTTCTATTATTTCCGATTTTTTAGTCATTCTGACTTTTTTAGTTCGAATCTCGCCGAGGGTACCGTTTTAATTATTCATTTTATCATTTCTCGAATATTTCTGTATATACTTTCATTAGACTAATAGTATTTCTGACTTTCTTAGTTATTCAGTAACAATAAATTCTAATTCCTTTTATTTGATTCTTACGCTGCATGCCCTCGTGGCCTAATTGATAAGGCATCGGACTCCGATACCTGGGTCTGCGAATTCGAGTACCGCTAGGGTACTGTTTTCCTTTATGCAATTTATCATTCCTCGATTGTTTCGGAACACTCCTTCCATAGATTTCTAGTTTTTCTAATTTTTTCCGTAACAATAATTACTAATTGGATCTGTTTGATTCGTAGATTGCATGCCCTCGTGGCCTAATGGATAAGGCATCGGTTTCCTAAACCGGGGATTGCGGGTTCGATTCCCGCCGAGGGTACATTTTTATTTATTCATTTTATCTTTCCTCGAATATTTCTGAACATACCTTCATTAGCTTTCTAGTATTTATGACTTTTTCAGTTATTCACTAACGACATATTCTAATTCCATCTGTTTGACTCGTAGGCTGTGTGCCCATCTGGCCAAAAGTTTAAGGCATGGGTTTCCTTAACCAGGAAAGTGCGGGTTCGAGTCCTGTAGAGATTAAGCGATCCATTACGTAATCATGTATTTTGGGTGAGGACCGGTCCTGCTGGGAGTGCCAGGTAGCCGCCTCCTTCGTCGTTCCTCGTGAGGGTTGGTTTGCGCTTTCCTGTGCTCAGCGGGCGTGGGCCTCTGGCCTTCATGGACTCCAGGGCGTGAGTCACTTTCATGGAGGAATCGGTGTCTGTCTCCGTCCGAGGGGCTGTTAGGGTCCCTGTTTATTTCAATGCTGGGTGAATCATCCGTTTGCTGGAGAATTATGCATATTCAGAACACACCTTCATAATATTTTTAATTTTACTAATTTTTTCAAATACAACGAATACTAATTTGAACTTTTTGATTCATAGATTGTATACCCTCGTGGTCTAATGGATAAGGCGTCGGTATCCTAAACCGTGGGTTCAAGAAATTTCTAGTTTTTCTCATTTTGTTCAGTAATAATCAATACTAATTTATTCTGTTGCATTCGCCTACAGTGTACCCTCATGGCCTAATGGATAAGGCATCGATTTCCGGAACCGGGGATTGCGGGTTCGTGTCCCGCCGTGTGTAGTGTTTTCAAATATGCATTTGATTGTTTCGGAACACAACTTCAAGAGATTTCTAACTTTTCTCACATTTTTCAATAACAATCAATACTAATTTGATCTGTTGCATTCGCATAACGAATGCTCTCGTGGCCTAATGAATAAGGCATCGATTTCCGGAACCGGGGATTGCGGGTTCGTGTCCCGCCGTGTGTAGTGTTTTCAAATATGCATTTGATTGTTTCGGAACACAACTTCAAGAGATTTCGCATTTTTCTCACATTTTTCAATAACAATCAATACTAATTTGATTTGTTGCATTCGCATAACGTATGCCCTCGTGGCCTAATGGATAAAGCATCGGTTTCCGGAACCGGGGATTGCGGGTTCGAGTCCCGCCGAGGGTACAGTTTTTACATATACATTTTAGTTTTTCTCGAAAATTTCCTGACATACCTTCATTAGACTTCTATTATTTCCGATTTTTTAGTCATTCTGACTTTTTTAGTTCGAATCTAGCCGAGGGTACCGTTTTAATTATTCATTTTATCATTTCTCGAATATTTCTGTATATACTTTCATTAGACTAATAGTATTTCTGACTTTCTTAGTTATTCAGTAACAATAAATTCTAATTCCTTTTATTTGATTCTTACGCTGCATGCCCTCGTGGCCTAATTGATAAGGCATCGGACTCCGATACCTGGGTCTGCGAATTCGAGTACCGCTAGGGTACTGTTTTCCTTTATGCAATTTATCATTCCTCGATTGTTTCGGAACACTCCTTCCATAGATTTCTAGTTTTTCTAATTTTTTCCGTAACAATAATTACTAATTGGATCTGTTTGATTCGTAGATTGCATGCCCTCGTGGCCTAATGGATAAGGCATCGGTTTCCTAAACCGGGGATTGCGGGTTCGAGTCCCGCCGAGGGTACATTTTTATTTATTCATTTTATCTTTCCTCGAACATTTCTGAACATACCTTCATTAGCTTTCTTGTATTTCTGTCTTTTTCAGTTATTCTGTAACGACATATTCTAATTCCATCTGTTTGACTCGTAGGCTCTGTGCCTATCTGGCCAAAAGTTTAAGGCATGGGTTTCCTTAATCGGAAAGTGCGGGTTCGAGTCCCGTAGAGTTTAAGCGATCCCTTACGTAATCATGTATTTTGGGTGAGGACAGGTCCTGCTGGGAGTGCCAGGTAGCCGCCTCCTTCGTCGTTCCTCGTGAGGGTTGGTTTGCGCTTTCCTGTGCTCAGCGGGCGTGGGCCTCTGGCCTTCATGGGCTCCAGGGCGTGAGTCACTTTCATGGAGGAATCGGTGTCTGTCTCCGTCCTAGGGGCTGTTAGGGTCCCTGTTTATTTCAATGCTGGGTGAATCATCCGTTTGCTGGAGAATTATGCATATTCAGAACACACCTTCATAATATTTTTAATTTTACTAATTTTTTCAAATACAACGTATACTAATTTGATCTGTTTGATTCATAGATTGTATACCCTCGTGGTCTAATGGATAAGGCGTCGGTATCCTAAACCGTGGGTTCAAGAAATTTCTAGTTTTTCTCATTTTGTTCAGTAATAATCAATACTAATTTAATCTGTTGCATTCGCCTACAGTGTACCCTCATGGCCTAATGGATAAGGCATCGATTTCCGGAACCGGGGATTGCGGGTTCGTGTCCCGCCGTGTGTAGTGTTTTCAAATATGCATTTGATTGTTTCGGAACACAACTTCAAGAGATTTCTAACTTTTCTCACATTTTTCAATAACAATCAATACTAATTTGATCTGTTGCATTCGCATAACGAATGCTCTCGTGGCCTAATGAATAAGGCATCGGTTTCCGGAACCGGGGATTGCGGGATCGAGTCCCGCCGAGGGTACAATTTTTACATATACATTTTAGTTTTTCTCGAATATTTCCTGACATACCTTCATTAGACATCTAGTATTTCCGATTTTTTAGTCATTCTGACATTTTTCGTTCGAGTCCCGCGGAGTTTACCGTTTTAATTATTCATTTTATCATTTCTCGAATATTTCTGAATATACTTTTATTAGACTAATAGTATTTCTAACTTTCTTAGTTATTCAGTAACAATAAATTCTAATTCCTTTTATTTGATTCTTACGCTGCATGTCCTCGTGGCCTAATTGATAAGGCATCGGACTCCGATACCTGGGTCTGCGAATTCGAGTACCGCTAGGGTACTGTTTTCCTTTATGCAATTTATCATTCCTCGATTGTTTCGGAACACTCCTTCCATAGATTTCTAGTTTTTCTAATTTTTTCCGTAACAATAATTACTAATTGGATCTGTTTGATCCGTAGATTGCATGCTCTCGTGGAATAATGGATAAGGCATCGGTCTCCTAAACCGGGGATTGCGGGTTCGAGTCCCGCCGAGGGTACATTTTTATTTATTCATTTTATCTTTCCTCGAAGATTTCTGAACATACCTTCATTAGCTTTCTTGTATTTCTGTCTTTTTCAGTTATTCTGTAACGACATATTCTAATTCCATCTGTTTGACTCGTAGGCTGTGTGCCTATCTGGGCAAAAGTTTAAGGCATGGGTTTCCTTAACCGGAAAGTGCGGGTTCGAGTCCCTTGAGTTTAAGCGATCCCTTACGTAATCATGTATATTGGGTGAGGACCGGTCCTGCTGGAAATGCCAGGTAGCCGCCTCCTTCGTCGTTCCTCTTGAGGGTTGTTTTGCGCCTTCCTGCGCTCAGCGGACGTGGGCCTCTTGTCTTCATGGACTCCAGGGCGTGAGTCACTTTCATGGAGAAATGGGTGTCTGTCTCCGTCCGGGGAGCTGTTAGGATCCCTGTTTATTTCAATGCTGGATGAATCATCCTTTTGCTGGAGAATTATGCATATTCAGAACTCACCTTCATTATATTTTTAATTTTACTCATTTTTTCAATTACAATGAATACTAATTTGATCTGTTTGTTCATAGATTGTATACCCTCGTGGTCTAATGGATAAGGCATCGGTATCCTAAACCGTGGGTTCAAGAAATTTCTAGTTTTTCTCATTTTGTTCAGTAATAATCAATACTAATTTAATCTGTTGCATTCGCCAACAGTGTGCCCTCATGGCCTAATGGATAAGGCATCGGTTTCCGGAACCGGGGATTGCGGGTTCGAGTCCCGCCGAGGGTACTGTTTTTACATATACATTTTAGTTTTTCTCGAAAATTTCCTGACATACCTTCATTAGACTTCTATTATTTCCGATTTTTTAGTCATTCTGACTTTTTTAGTTCGAATCTCGCCGAGGGTACAGTTTTAATTATTCATTTTATCATTTCTCGAATATTTCTGTATATACTTTCATTAGACTAATAGTATTTCTGACTTTCTTAGTTATTCAGTAACAATAAATTCTAATTCCTTTTATTTGATTCTTACGCTGCATGCCCTCGTGGCCTAATTGATAAGGCATCGGACTCCGATACCTGGGTCTGCGAATTCGAGTACCGCTAGGGTACTGTTTTCCTTTATGCAATTTATCATTCCTCGAATGTTTCGGAACACTCCTTCCATAGATTTCAAGTTTTTCTAATTTTTTCCGTAACAATAATTACTAATTGGAACTGTTTGATTCGTAGATTGCATGCCCTCGTGGCCTAATGGATAAGGCATCGGTCTCCTAAACCGGGGATTACGGGTTCGAGTCCCGCCGAGGGTACATTTTTAATTATTCATTTTATCTTTCCTCGAATATTTCTGAACATACCTTCATTAGCTTTCTATTATTTCTGACTTTTTCAGTTATTCAGTAACAACATATTCTAATTCCATCTGTTTGACTCGTAGGCTGTGTGCCCATCTCTCCAAAAGTTTAAGGCATGGGTTTCGTTAACCGGAAAGTGCGGGTTCGAGTCCTGTAGAGTTTAAGCGATCCCTTACGTAATCATGTATTTTGGGTGAGGACCGGTCCTGCTGGGAGTGCCAGGTAGCCGCCTCCTTCGTCGTTCCTCGTGAGGGTTGTTTTGCGCTTTCCTGTGCTCAGCGGGCGTGGGCCTCTTGTCTTCATGAACTCCAGGGCGTGAGTCACTTTCATGGAGGAATCGGTGTCTGTCTCCGTCCGGGGAGCTGTTAGGGTCCCTGTTTATTTCAATGCTGGGTGAATCATCC
Organism: Amaurobius ferox; assembly: GCA_951213105.1. Classification (NCBI taxonomy): domain Eukaryota; kingdom Metazoa; phylum Arthropoda; class Arachnida; order Araneae; family Amaurobiidae; genus Amaurobius; species Amaurobius ferox. The sequence continues at coordinate 810,293 of OX578147.1, read as the reverse complement.
GTTTGCTGGAGAATTATGCATATTCAGAACACACCTTCATTATATTTTTAAATTTACTGATTTTTTCAAATACAACGAATACTAATTTGATCTGTTTGATTCATAGATTGTATACCCTCGTGGTTTAATGGATAAGGCATCGGTATCCTAAACCGTGGGTTCAAGAAATTTCTAGTTTTTCTCATTTTGTTCAGTAATAATCAATACTAATTTAATCTGTTGCATTCGCCTACAGTGTACCCTCATGGCCTAATGGATAAAGCATCGATTTCCGGAACCGGGGATTGCGGGTTCGTGTCCCGCCGTGTGTAGTGTTTTCAAATATGCATTTGATTGTTTCGGAACACAACTTCAAGAGATTTCTAATTTTTCTCACATTTTTCAATAACAATCAATACTAATTTGATCTGTTGCATTCGCATAACGTATGCCCTCGTGGCCTAATGGATAAGGCATCGGTTTCCGGAACCGGGGTTTGCGGGTTCGAGTCCCGCCGAGGGTACAGTTTTTACATATACATTTTAGTTTTTCTCGAAAATTTCCTGACATACCTTCATTAGACTTCTATTATTTCCGATTTTTTAGTCATTCTGACTTTTTTAGTTCGAATCTCGCCGAGGGTACCGTTTTAATTATTAATTTTATCATTTCTCGAATATTTCTATATATACTTTCATTAGACTAATAGCATTTCTGACTTTCTTAGTTATTCAGTAACAATAAATTCTAATTCCTTTTATTTGATTCTTACGCTGCATGTCCTCATGGCCTAATTGATAAGGCATCGGACTCCGATACCTGGGTCTGCGAATTCGAGTACCGCTAGGGTACTGTTTTCCTTTATGCAATTTATCATTCCTCGATTGTTTCGGAACACTCCTTAAATAGATTTCTAGTTTTTCTAATTTTTTCCGTAACAATAATTACTAATTGGATCTGTTTGATTCGTAGGTTGCATGCCCTCGTGGCCTAATGGATAAGGCATCGGTCTCCTAAACCGGGGATTGCGGGTTCGAGTCCCGCCGAGGGTACATTTTTATTTATTCATTTTATCTTTCCTCGAACATTTCTGAACATACCTTCATTAGCTTTCTTGTATTTCTGTCTTTTTCAGTTATTCTGTAACGACATATTCTAATTCCATCTGTTTGACTCGTAGGCTGTGTGCCTATCTGGCCAAAAGTTTAAGGCATGGGTTTCCTTAACCGGAAAGTGCGGGTTCGAGTCCCTTGAGTTTAAGCGATCCCTTACGTAATCATGTATATTGGGTGAGGACCGGTCCTGCTGGAAATGCCAGGTAGCCGCCTCCTTCGTCGTTCCTCTTGAGGGTTGTTTTGCGCCTTCCTGCGCTCAGCGGACGTGGGCCTCTTGTCTTCATGGACTCCAGGGCGTGAGTCACTTTCATGGAGAAATGGGTGTCTGTCTCCGTCCGGGGAGCTGTTAGGATCCCTGTTTATTTCAATGCTGGATGAATCATCCTTTTGCTGGAGAATTATGCATATTCAGAACTCACCTTCATTATATTTTTAATTTTACTCATTTTTTCAATTACAATGAATACTAATTTGATCTGTTTGTTCATAGATTGTATACCCTCGTGGTCTAATGGATAAGGCATCGGTATCCTAAACCGTGGGTTCAAGAAATTTCTAGTTTTTCTCATTTTGTTCAGTAATAATCAATACTAATTTAATCTGTTGCATTCGCCAACAGTGTGCCCTCATGGCCTAATGGATAAGGCATCGATTTCCGGAACCGGGGATTGCGGGTTCGTGTCCCGCCGTGTGTGGTGTTTTCAAATATGCATTTGAATGTTTCGGAACACAACTTCAAGAGATTTCTAATTTTTCTCACATTTTTCAATAACAATCAATACTAATTTGATCTGTTGCATTCGCAAAACGTATGCCCTCGTGGCCTAATGGATAAGGCATCGGTTTCCGGAACCGGGGATTGCGGGTTCGAGTCCCGCCGAGGGTACTGTTTTTACATATACATTTTAGTTTTTCTCGAAAATTTCCTGACATACCTTCATTAGACTTCTATTATTTCCGATTTTTTAGTCATTCTGACTTTTTTAGTTCGAATCTCGCCGAGGGTACCGTTTTAATTATTCATTTTATCATTTCTCGAATATTTCTGTATATACTTTCATTAGACTAATAGTATTTCTGACTTTCTTAGTTATTCAGTAACAATAAATTCTAATTCCTTTTATTTGATTCTTACGCTGCATGCCCTCGTGGCCTAATTGATAAGGCATCGGACTCCGATACCTGGGTCTGCGAATTCGAGTACCGCTAGGGTACTGTTTTCCTTTATGCAATTTATCATTCCTCGAATGTTTCGGAACACTCCTTCCATAGATTTCAAGTTTTTCTAATTTTTTCCGTAACAATAATTACTAATTGGAACTGTTTGATTCGTAGATTGCATGCCCTCGTGGCCTAATGGATAAGGCATCGGTCTCCTAAACCGGGGATTGCGGGTTCGAGTCCCGCCGAGGGTACATTTTTAATTATTCATTTTATCTTTCCTCGAATATTTCTGAACATACCTTCATTAGCTTTCTATTATTTCTGACTTTTTCAGTTATTCAGTAACAACATATTCTAATTCCATCTGTTTGACTCGTAGGCTGTGTGCCCATCTCTCCAAAAGTTTAAGGCATGGGTTTCGTTAACCGGAAAGTGCGGGTTCGAGTCCTGTAGAGTTTAAGCGATCCCTTACGTAATCATGTATTTTGGGTGAGGACCGGTCCTGCTGGGAGTGCCAGGTAGCCGCCTCCTTCGTCGTTCCTCGTGAGGGTTGTTTTGCGCTTTCCTGTGCTCAGCGGGCGTGGGCCTCTTGTCTTCATGAACTCCAGGGCGTGAGTCACTTTCATGGAGGAATCGGTGTCTGTCTCCGTCCGGGGAGCTGTTAGGGTCCCTGTTTATTTCAATGCTGGGTGAATCATCCGTTTGCTGGAGAATTATGCATATTCAGAACACACCTTCATAATATTTTTAATTTTACTAATTTTTTCAAATACAACGTATACTAATTTGATCTGTTTGATTCATAGATTGTATACCCTCGTGGTCTAATGGATAAGGCGTCGGTATCCTAAACCGTGGGTTCAAGAAATTTCTAGTTTTTCTCATTTTCTTCAGTAATAATCAATACTAATTTAATCTGTTGCATTCGCCTACAGTGTACCCTCATGGCCTAATGGATAAGGCATCGATTTCCGGAACCGGGGATTGCGGGTTCGTGTCCCGCCGTGTGTAGTGTTTTCAAATATGCATTTGATTGTTTCGGAACACAACTTCAAGAGATTTCTAACTTTTCTCACATTTTTCAATAACAATCAATACTAATTTGATCTGTTGCATTCGCATAACGAATGCTCTCGTGGCCTAATGGATAAGGCATCGGTTTCCGGAACCGGGGATTGCGGGATCGAGTCCCGCCGAGGGTACAATTTTTACATATACATTTTAGTTTTTCTCGAATATTTCCTGACATACCTTCATTAGACATCTAGTATTTCCGATTTTTTAGTCATTCTGACATTTTTCGTTCGAGTCCCGCGGAGTTTACCGTTTTAATTATTCATTTTATCATTTCTCGAATATTTCTGAATATACTTTTATTAGACTAATAGTATTTCTAACTTTCTTAGTTATTCAGTAACAATAAATTCTAATTCCTTTTATTTGATTCTTACGCTGCATGTCCTCGTGGCCTAATTGATAAGGCATCGGACTCCGATACCTGGGTCTGCGAATTCGAGTACCGCTAGGGTACTGTTTTCCTTTATGCAATTTATCATTCCTCGATTGTTTCGGAACACTCCTTCCATAGATTTCTAGTTTTTCTAATTTTTTCCGTAACAATAATTACTAATTGGATCTGTTTGATCCGTAGATTGCATGCTCTCGTGGAATAATGGATAAGGCATCGGTCTCCTAAACCGGGGATTGCGGGTTCGAGTCCCGCCGAGGGTACATTTTTATTTATTCATTTTATCTTTCCTCGAAGATTTCTGAACATACCTTCATTAGCTTTCTTGTATTTCTGTCTTTTTCAGTTATTCTGTAACGACATATTCTAATTCCATCTGTTTGACTCGTAGGCTGTGTGCCTATCTGGGCAAAAGTTTAAGGCATGGGTTTCCTTAACCGGAAAGTGCGGGTTCGAGTCCCTTGAGTTTAAGCGATCCCTTACGTAATCATGTATATTGGGTGAGGACCGGTCCTGCTGGAAATGCCAGGTAGCCGCCTCCTTCGTCGTTCCTCTTGAGGGTTGTTTTGCGCCTTCCTGCGCTCAGCGGACGTGGGCCTCTTGTCTTCATGGACTCCAGGGCGTGAGTCACTTTCATGGAGAAATGGGTGTCTGTCTCCGTCCGGGGAGCTGTTAGGATCCCTGTTTATTTCAATGCTGGATGAATCATCCTTTTGCTGGAGAATTATGCATATTCAGAACTCACCTTCATTATATTTTTAATTTTACTCATTTTTTCAATTACAATGAATACTAATTTGATCTGTTTGTTCATAGATTGTATACCCTCGTGGTCTAATGGATAAGGCATCGGTATCCTAAACCGTGGGTTCAAGAAATTTCTAGTTTTTCTCATTTTGTTCAGTAATAATCAATACTAATTTAATCTGTTGCATTCGCCAACAGTGTGCCCTCATGGCCTAATGGATAAGGCATCGGTTTCCGGAACCGGGGATTGCGGGTTCGAGTCCCGCCGAGGGTACTGTTTTTACATATACATTTTAGTTTTTCTCGAAAATTTCCTGACATACCTTCATTAGACTTCTATTATTTCCGATTTTTTAGTCATTCTGACTTTTTTAGTTCGAATCTCGCCGAGGGTACCGTTTTAATTATTCATTTTATCATTTCTCGAATATTTCTGTATATACTTTCATTAGACTAATAGTATTTCTGACTTTCTTAGTTATTCAGTAACAATAAATTCTAATTCCTTTTATTTGATTCTTACGCTGCATGCCCTCGTGGCCTAATTGATAAGGCATCGGACTCCGATACCTGGGTCTGCGAATTCGAGTACCGCTAGGGTACTGTTTTCCTTTATGCAATTTATCATTCCTCGAATGTTTCGGAACACTCCTTCCATAGATTTCAAGTTTTTCTAATTTTTTCCGTAACAATAATTACTAATTGGAACTGTTTGATTCGTAGATTGCATGCCCTCGTGGCCTAATGGATAAGGCATCGGTCTCCTAAACCGGGGATTGCGGGTTCGAGTCCCGCCGAGGGTACATTTTTAATTATTCATTTTATCTTTCCTCGAATATTTCTGAACATACCTTCATTAGCTTTCTATTATTTCTGACTTTTTCAGTTATTCAGTAACAACATATTCTAATTCCATCTGTTTGACTCGTAGGCTGTGTGCCCATCTCTCCAAAAGTTTAAGGCATGGGTTTCGTTAACCGGAAAGTGCGGGTTCGAGTCCTGTAGAGTTTAAGCGATCCCTTACGTAATCATGTATTTTGGGTGAGGACCGGTCCTGCTGGGAGTGCCAGGTAGCCGCCTCCTTCGTCGTTCCTCGTGAGGGTTGTTTTGCGCTTTCCTGTGCTCAGCGGGCGTGGGCCTCTTGTCTTCATGAACTCCAGGGCGTGAGTCACTTTCATGGAGGAATCGGTGTCTGTCTCCGTCCGGGGAGCTGTTAGGGTCCCTGTTTATTTCAATGCTGGGTGAATCATCCGTTTGCTGGAGAATTATGCATATTCAGAACACACCTTCATTATATTTTTAAATTTACTGATTTTTTCAAATACAACGAATACTAATTTGATCTGTTTGATTCATAGATTGTATACCCTCGTGGTTTAATGGATAAGGCATCGGTATCCTAAACCGTGGGTTCAAGAAATTTCTAGTTTTTCTCATTTTGTTCAGTAATAATCAATACTAATTTAATCTGTTGCATTCGCCTACAGTGTACCCTCATGGCCTAATGGATAAGGCATCGATTTCCGGAACCGGGGATTGCGGGTTCGTGTCCCGCCGTGTGTAGTGTTTTCAAATATGCATTTGATTGTTTCGGAACACAACTTCAAGAGATTTCTAATTTTTCTCACATTTTTCAATAACAATCAATACTAATTTGATCTGTTGCATTCGCATAACGTATGCCCTCGTGGCCTAATGGATAAGGCATCGGTTTCCGGAACCGGGGTTTGCGGGTTCGAGTCCCGCCGAGGGTACAGTTTTTACATATACATTTTAGTTTTTCTCGAAAATTTCCTGACATACCTTCATTAGACTTCTATTATTTCCGATTTTTTAGTCATTCTGACTTTTTTAGTTCGAATCTCGCCGAGGGTACCGTTTTAATTATTAATTTTATCATTTCTCGAATATTTCTATATATACTTTCATTAGACTAATAGCATTTCTGACTTTCTTAGTTATTCAGTAACAATAAATTCTAATTCCTTTTATTTGATTCTTACGCTGCATGTCCTCATGGCCTAATTGATAAGGCATCGGACTCCGATACCTGGGTCTGCGAATTCGAGTACCGCTAGGGTACTGTTTTCCTTTATGCAATTTATCATTCCTCGATTGTTTCGGAACACTCCTTAAATAGATTTCTAGTTTTTCTAATTTTTTCCGTAACAATAATTACTAATTGGATCTGTTTGATTCGTAGGTTGCATGCCCTCGTGGCCTAATGGATAAGGCATCGGTCTCCTAAACCGGGGATTGCGGGTTCGAGTCCCGCCGAGGGTACATTTTTATTTATTCATTTTATCTTTCCTCGAACATTTCTGAACATACCTTCATTAGCTTTCTTGTATTTCTGTCTTTTTCAGTTATTCTGTAACGACATATTCTAATTCCATCTGTTTGACTCGTAGGCTGTGTGCCTATCTGGCCAAAAGTTTAAGGCATGGGTTTCCTTAATCGGAAAGTGCGGGTTCGAGTCCCGTAGAGTTTAAGCGTTCCCTTACGTAATCATGTATTTTGGGTGAGGACCGGTCCTGCTGGGAGTGCCAGGTAGCCGCCTCCTTCGTCGTTCCTCGTGAGGGTTGGTTTGCGCTTTCCTGTGCTCAGCGGGCGTGGGCCTCTGGCCTTCATGGGCTCCAGGGCGTGAGTCACTTTCATGGAGGAATCGGTGTCTGCCTCCGTCCTAGGGGCTGTTAGGGTCCCTGTTTATTTCAATGCTGGGTGAATCATCCGTTTGCTGGAGAATTATGCATATTCAGAACACACCTTCATAATATTTTTAATTTTACTAATTTTTTTCAAATACAACGTATACTAATTTGATCTGTTTGATTCATAGATTGTATACCCTCGTGGTCTAATGGATAAGGCGTCGGTATCCTAAACCGTGGGTTCAAGAAATTTCTAGTTTTTCTCATTTTGTTCAGTAATAATCAATACTAATTTAATCTGTTGCATTCGCCTACAGTGTACCCTCATGGCCTAATGGATAAGGCATCGATTTCCGGAACCGGGGATTGCGGGTTCGTGTCCCGCCGTGTGTAGTGTTTTCAAATATGCATTTGATTGTTTCGGAACACAACTTCAAGAGATTTCTAACTTTTCTCACATTTTTCAATAACAATCAATACTAATTTGATCTGTTGCATTCGCATAACGAATGCTCTCGTGGCCTAATGAATAAGGCATCGGTTTCCGGAACCGGGGATTGCGGGATCGAGTCCCGCCGAGGGTACAATTTTTACATATACATTTTAGTTTTTCTCGAATATTTCCTGACATACCTTCATTAGACATCTAGTATTTCCGATTTTTTAGTCATTCTGACATTTTTCGTTCGAGTCCCGCGGAGTTTACCGTTTTAATTATTCATTTTATCATTTCTCGAATATTTCTGAATATACTTTTATTAGACTAATAGTATTTCTAACTTTCTTAGTTATTCAGTAACAATAAATTCTAATTCCTTTTATTTGATTCTTACGCTGCATGTCCTCGTGGCCTAATTGATAAGGCATCGGACTCCGATACCTGGGTCTGCGAATTCGAGTACCGCTAGGGTACTGTTTTCCTTTATGCAATTTATCATTCCTCGATTGTTTCGGAACACTCCTTCCATAGATTTCTAGTTTTTCTAATTTTTTCCGTAACAATAATTACTAATTGGATCTGTTTGATCCGTAGATTGCATGCTCTCGTGGAATAATGGATAAGGCATCGGTCTCCTAAACCGGGGATTGCGGGTTCGAGTCCCGCCGAGGGTACATTTTTATTTATTCATTTTATCTTTCCTCGAAGATTTCTGAACATACCTTCATTAGCTTTCTTGTATTTCTGTCTTTTTCAGTTATTCTGTAACGACATATTCTAATTCCATCTGTTTGACTCGTAGGCTGTGTGCCTATCTGGGCAAAAGTTTAAGGCATGGGTTTCCTTAACCGGAAAGTGCGGGTTCGAGTCCCTTGAGTTTAAGCGATCCCTTACGTAATCATGTATATTGGGTGAGGACCGGTCCTGCTGGAAATGCCAGGTAGCCGCCTCCTTCGTCGTTCCTCTTGAGGGTTGTTTTGCGCCTTCCTGCGCTCAGCGGACGTGGGCCTCTTGTCTTCATGGACTCCAGGGCGTGAGTCACTTTCATGGAGAAATGGGTGTCTGTCTCCGTCCGGGGAGCTGTTAGGATCCCTGTTTATTTCAATGCTGGATGAATCATCCTTTTGCTGAAGAATTATGCATATTCAGAACTCACCTTCATTATATTTTTAATTTTACTCATTTTTTCAATTACAATGAATACTAATTTGATCTGTTTGTTCATAGATTGTATACCCTCGTGGTCTAATGGATAAGGCATCGGTATCCTAAACCGTGGGTTCAAGAAATTTCTAGTTTTTCTCATTTTGTTCAGTAATAATCAATACTAATTTAATCTGTTGCATTCGCCAACAGTGTGCCCTCATGGCCTAATGGATAAGGCATCGATTTCCGGAACCGGGGATTGCGGGTTCGTGTCCCGCCGTGTGTGGTGTTTTCAAATATGCATTTGAATGTTTCGGAACACAACTTCAAGAGATTTCTAATTTTTCTCACATTTTTCAATAACAATCAATACTAATTTGATCTGTTGCATTCGCAAAACGTATGCCCTCGTGGCCTAATGGATAAGGCATCGGTTTCCGGAACCGGGGATTGCGGGTTCGAGTCCCGCCGAGGGTACTGTTTTTACATATACATTTTAGTTTTTCTCGAAAATTTCCTGACATACCTTCATTAGACTTCTATTATTTCCGATTTTTTAGTCATTCTGACTTTTTTAGTTCGAATCTCGCCGAGGGTACCGTTTTAATTATTCATTTTATCATTTCTCGAATATTTCTGTATATACTTTCATTAGACTAATAGTATTTCTGACTTTCTTAGTTATTCAGTAACAATAAATTCTAATTCCTTTTATTTGATTCTTACGCTGCATGCCCTCGTGGCCTAATTGATAAGGCATCGGACTCCGATACCTGGGTCTGCGAATTCGAGTACCGCTAGGGTACTGTTTTCCTTTATGCAATTTATCATTCCTCGAATGTTTCGGAACACTCCTTCCATAGATTTCAAGTTTTTCTAATTTTTTCCGTAACAATAATTACTAATTGGAACTGTTTGATTCGTAGATTGCATGCCCTCGTGGCCTAATGGATAAGGCATCGGTCTCCTAAACCGGGGATTGCGGGTTCGAGTCCCGCCGAGGGTACATTTTTAATTATTCATTTTATCTTTCCTCGAATATTTCTGAACATACCTTCATTAGCTTTCTATTATTTCTGACTTTTTCAGTTATTCAGTAACAACATATTCTAATTCCATCTGTTTGACTCGTAGGCTGTGTGCCCATCTCTCCAAAAGTTTAAGGCATGGGTTTCGTTAACCGGAAAGTGCGGGTTCGAGTCCTGTAGAGTTTAAGCGATCCCTTACGTAATCATGTATTTTGGGTGAGGACCGGTCCTGCTGGGAGTGCCAGGTAGCCGCCTCCTTCGTCGTTCCTCGTGAGGGTTGTTTTGCGCTTTCCTGTGCTCAGCGGGCGTGGGCCTCTTGTCTTCATGAACTCCAGGGCGTGAGTCACTTTCATGGAGGAATCGGTGTCTGTCTCCGTCCGGGGAGCTGTTAGGGTCCCTGTTTATTTCAATGCTGGGTGAATCATCCGTTTGCTGGAGAATTATGCATATTCAGAACACACCTTCATTATATTTTTAAATTTACTGATTTTTTCAAATACAACGAATACTAATTTGATCTGTTTGATTCATAGATTGTATACCCTCGTGGTCTAATGGATAAGACATCGGTATCCTAAACCGTGGGTTCAAGAAATTTCTAGTTTTTCTCATTTTGTTCAGTAATAATCTATACTAATTTAATCTGTTGCATTCGCCAACAGTGTGCCCTCATGGCCTAATGGATAAGGCATCGATTTCCGGGGATTGCGGGTTTGTGTCCCGCCGTGTGTGGTGTTTTCAAATATGCATTTGAATGTTTCGGAACACAACTTCAAGAGATTTCTAATTTTTCTCACACTTTTCAATAACAATCAATACTAATTTGATCTGTTGCATTCGCAAAACGTATGCCCTCGTGGCCTAATGGATAAAGCATCGGTTTCCGGAACCGGGGATTGCGGGTTCGAGTCCCGCCGAGGGTACAGTTTTTACATATACATTTTAGTTTTTCTCGAAAATTTCCTGACATACCTTCATTAGACTTCTATTATTTCCGATTTTTTAGTCATTCTGACTTTTTTAGTTCGAATCTCGCCGAGGGTACCGTTTTAATTATTCATTTTATCATTTCTCGAATATTTCTGTATATACTTTCATTAGACTAATAGTATTTCTGACTTTCTTAGTTATTCAGTAACAATAAATTCTAATTCCTTTTATTTGATTCTTACGCTGCATGCCCTCGTGGCCTAATTGATAAGGCATCGGACTCCGATACCTGGGTCTGCGAATTCGAGTACCGCTAGGGTACTGTTTTCCTTTATGCAATTTATCATTCCTCGATTGTTTCGGAACACTCCTTCCATAGATTTCTAGTTTTTCTAATTTTTTCCGTAACAATAATTACTAATTGGATCTGTTTGATTCGTAGATTGCATGCCCTCGTGGCCTAATGGATAAGGCATCGGTTTCCTAAACCGGGGATTGCGGGTTCGAGTCCCGCCGAGGGTACATTTTTATTTATTCATTTTATCTTTCCTCGAATATTTCTGAACATACCTTCATTAGCTTTCTAGTATTTATGACTTTTTCAGTTATTCACTAACGACATATTCTAATTCCATCTGTTTGACTCGTAGGATGTGTGCCTATCTGGCCAAAAGTTTAAGGCATGGGTTTCCTTAACCGGAAAGTGCGGGTTCGAGTCCCGTAGAGATTAAGCGATCCCTTACGTAATCATGTATTTTGGGTGAGGACCGGTCCTGCTGGGAGTGCCAGGTAGCCGCTTCCTTCGTCGTTCCTCGTGAGGGTTGGTTTTCGCTTTCCTGTGCTCAGCGGGCGTGGGCCTCTGGCCTTCATGGACTCCAGGGCGTGAGTCACTTTCATGGAGGAATCGGTGTCTGTCTCCGTCCGAGGGGCTGTTAGGGTCCCTGTTTATTTCAATTCTGGATGAATCATCCTTTTGCTGGAGAATTATGCATATTCAGAACTCACCTTCATTATATTTTTAATTTTACTAATTTTTTCAACTACAACGAATACTAATTTGATCTGTTTGATTCATAGATTGTATACCCTCGTGGTTTAATGGATAAGGCATCGGTATCCTAAACCGTGGGTTCAAGAAATTTCTAGTTTTTCTCATTTTGTTCAGTAATAATCAATACTAATTTAATCTGTTGCATTCGCCTACAGTGTACCCTCATGGCCTAATGGATAAGGCATCGATTTCCGGAACCGGGGATTGCGGGTTCGTGTCCCGCCGTGTGTAGTGTTTTCAAATATGCATTTGATTGTTTCGGAACACAACTTCAAGAGATTTCTAACTTTTCTCACATTTTTCAATAACAATCAATACTAATTTGATCTGTTGCATTCGCATAACGAATGCTCTCGTGGCCTAATGAATAAGGCATCGGTTTCCGGAACCGGGGATTGCGGGATCGAGTCCCGCCGAGGGTACAATTTTTACATATACATTTTAGTTTTTCTCGAATATTTCCTGACATACCTTCATTAGACATCTAGTATTTCCGATTTTTTAGTCATTCTGACATTTTTCGTTCGAGTCCTGCGGAGTTTACCGTTTTAATTATTCATTTTATCATTTCTCGAATATTTCTGAATATACTTTTATTAGACTAATAGTATTTCTGACTTTCTTAGTTATTCAGTAACAATAAATTCTAATTCCTTTTATTTGATTCTTACGCTGCATGTCCTCATGGCCTAATTGATAAGGCATCGGACTCCGATACCTGGGTCTGCGAATTCGAGTACCGCTAGGGTACTGTTTTCCTTTATGCAATTTATCATTCCTCGATTGTTTCGGAACACTCCTTAAATAGATTTCTAGTTTTTCTAATTTTTTCCGTAACAATAATTACTAATTGGATCTGTTTGATTCGTAGGTTGCATGCCCTCGTGGCCTAATGGATAAGGCATCGGTCTCCTAAACCGGGGATTGCGGGTTCGAGTCCCGCCGAGGGTACATTTTTATTTATTCATTTTATCTTTCCTCGAACATTTCTGAACATACCTTCATTAGCTTTCTTGTATTTCTGTCTTTTTCAGTTATTCTGTAACGACATATTCTAATTCCATCTGTTTGACTCGTAGGCTGTGTGCCTATCTGGCCAAAAGTTTAAGGCATGGGTTTCCTTAATCGGAAAGTGCGGGTTCGAGTCCCGTAGAGTTTAAGCGATCCCTTACGTAATCATGTATTTTGGGTGAGGACCGGTCCTGCTGGGAGTGCCAGGTAGCCGCCTCCTTCGTCGTTCCTCGTGAGGGTTGGTTTGCGCTTTCCTGTGCTCAGCGGGCGTGGGCCTCTGGCCTTCATGGGCTCCAGGGCGTGAGCCACTTTCATGGAGGAATAGGTGTCTTCCTCCGTCCTAGGGGCTGTTAGGGTCCCTGTTTATTTCAATGCTGGGTGAATCATCCGTTTGCTGGAGAATTATGCATATTCAGAACACACCTTCATAATATTTTTAATTTTACTAATTTTTTCAAATACAACGTATACTAATTTGATCTGTTTGATTCATAGATTGTATACCCTCGTGGTCTAATGGATAAGGCGTCGGTATCCTAAACCGTGGGTTCAAGAAATTTCTAGTTTTTCTCATTTTGTTCAGTAATAATCAATACTAATTTAATCTGTTGCATTCGCCTACAGTGTACCCTCATGGCCTAATGGATAAGGCATCGATTTCCGGAACCGGGGATTGCGGGTTCGTGTCCCGCCGTGTGTAGTGTTTTCAAATATGCATTTGATTGTTTCGGAACACAACTTCAAGAGATTTCTAACTTTTCTCACATTTTTCAATAACAATCAATACTAATTTGATCTGTTGCATTCGCATAACGAATGCTCTCGTGGCCTAATGAATAAGGCATCGGTTTCCGGAACCGGGGATTGCGGGATCGAGTCCCGCCGAGGGTACAATTTTTACATATACATTTTAGTTTTTCTCGAATATTTCCTGACATACCTTCATTAGACATCTAGTATTTCCGATTTTTTAGTCATTCTGACATTTTTCGTTCGAGTCCTGCGGAGTTTACCGTTTTAATTATTCATTTTATCATTTCTCGAATATTTCTGAATATACTTTTATTAGACTAATAGTATTTCTGACTTTCTTAGTTATTCAGTAACAATAAATTCTAATTCCTTTTATTTGATTCTTACGCTGCATGTCCTCATGGCCTAATTGATAAGGCATCGGACTCCGATACCTGGGTCTGCGAATTCGAGTACCGCTAGGGTACTGTTTTCCTTTATGCAATTTATCATTCCTCGATTGTTTCGGAACACTCCTTAAATAGATTTCTAGTTTTTCTAATTTTTTCCGTAACAATAATTACTAATTGGATCTGTTTGATTCGTAGGTTGCATGCCCTCGTGGCCTAATGGATAAGGCATCGGTCTCCTAAACCGGGGATTGCGGGTTCGAGTCCCGCCGAGGGTACATTTTTATTTATTCATTTTATCTTTCCTCGAACATTTCTGAACATACCTTCATTAGCTTTCTTGTATTTCTGTCTTTTTCAGTTATTCTGTAACGACATATTCTAATTCCATCTGTTTGACTCGTAGGCTGTGTGCCTATCTGGCCAAAAGTTTAAGGCATGGGTTTCCTTAATCGGAAAGTGCGGGTTCGAGTCCCGTAGAGTTTAAGCGATCCCTTACGTAATCATGTATTTTGGGTGAGGACCGGTCCTGCTGGGAGTGCCAGGTAGCCGCCTCCTTCGTCGTTCCTCGTGAGGGTTGGTTTGCGCTTTCCTGTGCTCAGCGGGCGTGGGCCTCTGGCCTTCATGGGCTCCAGGGCGTGAGTCACTTTCATGGAGGAATAGGTGTCTTCCTCCGTCCTAGGGGCTGTTAGGGTCCCTGTTTATTTCAATGCTGGGTGAATCATCCGTTTGCTGGAGAATTATGCATATTCAGAACACACCTTCATAATATTTTTAATTTTACTAATTTTTTCAAATACAACGTATACTAATTTGATCTGTTTGATTCATAGATTGTATACCCTCGTGGTCTAATGGATAAGGCGTCGGTATCCTAAACCGTGGGTTCAAGAAATTTCTAGTTTTTCTCATTTTGTTCAGTAATAATCAATACTAATTTAATCTGTTGCATTCGCCTACAGTGTACCCTCATGGCCTAATGGATAAGGCATCGATTTCCGGAACCGGGGATTGCGGGTTCGTGTCCCGCCGTGTGTAGTGTTTTCAAATATGCATTTGATTGTTTCGGAACACAACTTCAAGAGATTTCTAACTTTTCTCACATTTTTCAATAACAATCAATACTAATTTGATCTGTTGCATTCGCATAACGAATGCTCTCGTGGCCTAATGAATAAGGCATCGGTTTCCGGAACCGGGGATTGCGGGATCGAGTCCCGCCGAGGGTACAATTTTTACATATACATTTTAGTTTTTCTCGAATATTTCCTGACATACCTTCATTAGACATCTAGTATTTCCGATTTTTTAGTCATTCTGACATTTTTCGTTCGAGTCCCGCGGAGTTTACCGTTTTAATTATTCATTTTATCATTTCTCGAATATTTCTGAATATACTTTTATTAGACTAATAGTATTTCTAACTTTCTTAGTTATTCAGTAACAATAAATTCTAATTCCTTTTATTTGATTCTTACGCTGCATGTCCTCGTGGCCTAATTGATAAGGCATCGGACTCCGATACCTGGGTCTGCGAATTCGAGTACCGCTAGGGTACTGTTTTCCTTTATGCAATTTATCATTCCTCGATTGTTTCGGAACACTCCTTCCATAGATTTCTAGTTTTTCTAATTTTTTCCGTAACAATAATTACTAATTGGATCTGTTTGATCCGTAGATTGCATGCTCTCGTGGAATAATGGATAAGGCATCGGTCTCCTAAACCGGGGATTGCGGGTTCGAGTCCCGCCGAGGGTACATTTTTATTTATTCATTTTATCTTTCCTCGAAGATTTCTGAACATACCTTCATTAGCTTTCTTGTATTTCTGTCTTTTTCAGTTATTCTGTAACGACATATTCTAATTCCATCTGTTTGACTCGTAGGCTGTGTGCCTATCTGGGCAAAAGTTTAAGGCATGGGTTTCCTTAACCGGAAAGTGCGGGTTCGAGTCCCTTGAGTTTAAGCGATCCCTTACGTAATCATGTATATTGGGTGAGGACCGGTCCTGCTGGAAATGCCAGGTAGCCGCCTCCTTCGTCGTTCCTCTTGAGGGTTGTTTTGCGCCTTCCTGCGCTCAGCGGACGTGGGCCTCTTGTCTTCATGGACTCCAGGGCGTGAGTCACTTTCATGGAGAAATGGGTATCTGTCTCCGTCCGGGGAGCTGTTAGGATCCCTGTTTATTTCAATGCTGGATGAATCATCCTTTTGCTGGAGAATTATGCATATTCAGAACTCACCTTCATTATATTTTTAATTTTACTCATTTTTTCAATTACAATGAATACTAATTTGATCTGTTTGTTCATAGATTGTATACCCTCGTGGTCTAATGGATAAGGCATCGGTATCCTAAACCGTGGGTTCAAGAAATTTCTAGTTTTTCTCATTTTGTTCAGTAATAATCAATACTAATTTAATCTGTTGCATTCGCCAACAGTGTGCCCTCATGGCCTAATGGATAAGGCATCGATTTCCGGAACCGGGGATTGCGGGTTCGTGTCCCGCCGTGTGTGGTGTTTTCAAATATGCATTTGAATGTTTCGGAACACAACTTCAAGAGATTTCTAATTTTTCTCACATTTTTCAATAACAATCAATACTAATTTGATCTGTTGCATTCGCAAAACGTATGCCCTCGTGGCCTAATGGATAAGGCATCGGTTTCCGGAACCGGGGATTGCGGGTTCGAGTCCCGCCGAGGGTACAGTTTTTACATATACATTTTAGTTTTTCTCGAAAATTTCCTGACATACCTTCATTAGACTTCTATTATTTCCGATTTTTTAGTCATTCTGACT
The DNA here is from genome assembly GCA_951213105.1 of Amaurobius ferox. Taxonomy (NCBI): domain Eukaryota; kingdom Metazoa; phylum Arthropoda; class Arachnida; order Araneae; family Amaurobiidae; genus Amaurobius; species Amaurobius ferox. The sequence goes on along the minus strand of OX578147.1, from coordinate 793,621 downwards.
TTTTTAGTTCGAATCTCGCCGAGGGTACCGTTTTAATTATTCATTTTATCATTTCTCGAATATTTCTGTATATACTTTCATTAGACTAATAGTATTTCTGACTTTCTTAGTTATTCAGTAACAATAAATTCTAATTCCTTTTATTTGATTCTTACGCTGCATGCCCTCGTGGCCTAATTGATAAGGCATCGGACTCCGATACCTGGGTCTGCGAATTCGAGTACCGCTAGGGTACTGTTTTCCTTTATGCAATTTATCATTCCTCGATTGTTTCGGAACACTCCTTCCATAGATTTCAAGTTTTTCTAATTTTTTCCGTAACAATAATTACTAATTGGAACTGTTTGATTCGTAGATTGCATGCCCTCGTGGCCTAATGGATAAGGCATCGGTCTCCTAAACCGGGGATTGCGGGTTCGAGTCCCGCCGAAGGTACATTTTTAATTATTCATTTTATCTTTCCTCGAATATTTCTGAACATACCTTCATTAGCTTTCTATTATTTCTGACTTTTTCAGTTATTCAGTAACAACATATTCTAATTCCATCTGTTTGACTCGTAGGCTGTGTGCCCATCTGGCCAAAAGTTTAAGGCATGGGTTTCGTTAACCGGAAAGTGCGGGTTCGAGTCCTGTAGAGTTTAAGCGATCCCTTACGTAATCATGTATTTTGGGTGAGGACCGGTCCTGCTGGGAGTGCCAGGTAGCCGCCTCCTTCGTCGTTCCTCGTGAGGGTTGTTTTGCGCTTTCCTGTGCTCAGCGGGCGTGGGCCTCTGGTCTTCATGGGCTCCAGGGCGTCAGTCACTTTCATGGAGGAATCGGTGTCTGTCTCCGTCCGAGGGGCTGTTAGGGTTCCTGTTTATTTCAATGCTGGGTGAATCATCCGTTTGCTGGAGAAATATGCATATTCAGAACACACCTTCATAATATTTTTAATTTTACTAATTTTTTCAAATACAACGTATACTAATTTGATCTGTTTGATTCATAGATTGTATACCCTCGTGGTCTAATGGATAAGGCATCGGTATCCTAAACCGTGGGTTCAAGAAATTTCTAGTTTTTCTCATTTTGTTCAGTAATAATCAATACTAATTTAACCTGTTGCATTCGCCTACAGTGTACCCTCATGGCCTAATGGATAAGGCATCGATTTCCGGAACCGGGGATTGCGGGTTCGTGTCCCGCCGTGTGTAGTGTTTTCAAATATGCATTTGATTGTTTCGGAACACAACTTCAAGAGATTTCTAACTTTTCTCACATTTTTCAATAACAATCAATACTAATTTTATCTGTTGCATTCGCATAACGAATGCTCTCGTGGCCTAATGAATAAGGCATCGGTTTCCGGAACCGGGGATTGCGGGATCGAGTCCCGCCGAGGGTACAATTTTTACATATACATTTTAGTTTTTCTCGAATATTTCCTGACATACCTTCATTAGACATCTAGTATTTCCGATTTTTTATTCATTCTGACATTTTTCGTTCGAGTCCCGCGGAGGGTACCGTTTTAATTATTCATTTTATCATTTCTCGAATATTTCTGAATATACTTTCATTAGACTTATAGTATTTCTAACTTTCTTAGTTATTCAGTAACAATAAATTCTAATTCCTTTTATTTGATTCTTACGCTGCATGCCCTCGTGGCCTAATTGATAAGGCATCGGACTCCGATACCTGGGTCTGCGAATTCGAGTACCGCTAGGGTACTGTTTTCCTTTATGCAATTTATCATTCCTCGATTGTTTCGGAACACTCCTTCCATAGATTTCAAGTTTTTCTAATTTTTTCCGTAACAATAATTACTAATTGGAACTGTTTGATTCGTAGATTGCATGCCCTCGTGGCCTAATGGATAAGGCATCGGTCTCCTAAACCGGGGATTGCGGGTTCGAGTCCCGCCGAGGGTACATTTTTAATTATTCATTTTATCTTTCCTCGAATATTTCTGAACATACCTTCATTAGCTTTCTATTATTTCTGACTTTTTCAGTTATTCAGTAACAACATATTCTAATTCCATCTGTTTGACTCGTAGGCTGTGTGCCCATCTGGCCAAAAGTTTAAGGCATGGGTTTCGTTAACCGGAAAGTGCGGGTTCGAGTCCTGTAGAGTTTAAGCGATCCCTTACGTAATCATGTATTTTGGGTGAGGACCGGTCCTGCTGGGAGTGCCAGGTAGCCGCCTCCTTCGTCGTTCCTCGTGAGGGTTGTTTTGCGCTTTCCTGTGCTCAGCGGGCGTGGGCCTCTGGCCTTCATGGGCTCCAGGGCGTCAGTCACTTTCATGGAGGAATCGGTGTCTGTCTCCGTCCGAGGGGCTGTTAGGGTCCCTGTTTATTTCAATGCTGGGTGAATCATCCGTTTGCTGGAGAATTATGCATATTCAGAACACACCTTCATAATATTTTTAATTTTACTAATTTTTTCAAATACAACGTATACTAATTTGATCTGTTTGATTCATAGATTGTATACCCTCGTGGTCTAATGGATAAGGCATCGGTATCCTAAACCGTGGGTTCAAGAAATTTCTAGTTTTTCTCATTTTGTTCAGTAATAATCAATACTAATTTAATCTGTTGCATTCGCCTACAGTGTACCCTCATGGCCTAATGGATAAGGCATCGATTTCCGGAACCGGGGATTGCGGGTTCGTGTCCCGCCGTGTGTAGTGTTTTCAAATATGCATTTGATTGTTTCGGAACACAACTTCAAGAGATTTCTAACTTTTCTCACATTTTTCAATAACAATCAATACTAATTTGATCTGTTGCATTCGCATAACGAATGCTCTCGTGGCCTAATGAATAAGGCATCGGTTTCAGGAACCGGGGATTGCGGGATCGAGTCCCGCCGAGGGTACAGCTTTTACATATACATTTTAGTTTTTCTCGAATATTTCCTGACATACCTTCATTAGACATCTAGTATTTCCGATTTTTTAGTCATTCTGACTTTTTTCGTTCGAGTCCCGCCGAGGGAACTGTTCTAATTATTCATTTTATCATTTCTCGAATATTTCTGAACATATCTTCATTAGATTTCTAGTATTTCTGACTCTCTTAGTTATTGAGTAACAATAAATTCTAATTCCTTTTACTTGATAGTTACGCTGCATGCCCTCGTGGCATAATTGATAAGCATCGGTCTCCGATACCTGAGTCTGCGAATTCGAGTACCGCGAGGGTACTGTTTTCCTTTATGCAATTTATCATTCCTCGATTGTTTAGGAACACACCTTCCATAGATTTCTAGTTTTTCAAATTTTTTTCGTAACAATAATTACTAATTGGATCTGTTTGATTCGTAGATTGTATGCCCTCGTGGCCTAATGGATAAGAAAGGCATCGGTCTCCTAAACCGGCGATTACGGGTTCGAGTCCCGCCGAGGGTACTTTTTTATTTCTTCATTTTATCTTTCCACGAATATTTCAGAACATACCTTCATTAGCTTTCTAGTATTTCTGACTTTTTCAGTTATTCAATAACAACATATTCTAATTCCATCTGTTTGACTCGTAGACTGTGTGCCCATCTGGCCAAAAGTTTAAGGCATGGGTTTCCTTAACCGGAAAGTGCGGGTTCGAGTCCCGTAGAGTTTAAGCGATCCCTTACGTAATCATGTATTTTGGGTGAGGACCGGTCCTGCTGGGGGTACCAGGTAGCCGCCTCCTTCGTCGTTCCTCGTGAGGGTTGGTTTGCGCTTTCCTGGTCTCAGCGGGCGTGGGCCTCTTGTCTTCATGGACTCCAGGGCGTGAGTCACTTTCATGGAGGAATCGGTGTCTGTCTCCGTGCGGGGAGCTGTTAGGGTCCCTGTTTATTTCAATGCTGGGTGAATCATCCGTTTGCTGGAGAATTATGCATATTCAGAACACACCTTCATTATATTTTTAATTTTACTGATTTTTTCAAATACAACGAATACTAATTTGATCTGTTTGATTCATAGATTGTATACCCTCGTGGTCTAATGGATACGGCATCGGTATCCTAAACCGTGGGTTCAAGAAATTTCTAGTTTTTCTCATTTTGTTCAGTAATAATCAATACTAATTTAATCTGTTGCATTCGCCTACAGTGTACCCTCATGGCCTAATGAATAAGGCATCGATTTCCGAAACCGGGGATTGCGGGTTCGTGTCCCGCCGTGTGTAGTGTTTTCAAATATGCATTTGATTGTTTCGGAACACAACTTCAAGAGATTTCTAACTTTTCTCACATTTTTCAATAACAATCAATACTAATTTGATCTGTTGCATTCGCATAACGTATGCCCTCGTGGCCTAATGGATAAGGCATCGGTTTCCGGAACCGGGGATTGCGGATCGAGTCCCGCCGAGGGTACAGCTTTTACATATACATTTTAGTTTTTCTCGAATATTTCCTGACATACCTTCATTAGACATCTAGTATTTCCGATTTTTTAGTCATTCTGACTTTTTTCGTTCGAGTCCCGCGGAGGGAACTGTTCTAATTATTCATTTTATCATTTCTCGAATATTTCTGAACATATCTTCATTAGATTTCTAGTATTTCTGACTCTCTTAGTTATTGAGTAACAATAAATTCTAATTCCTTTTACTTGATAGTTACGCTGCATGTCCTCGTGGCATAATTGATAAGCATCGGTCTCCGATACCTGAGTCTGCGAATTCGAGTACCGCGAGGGTACTGTTTTCCTTTATGCAATTTATCATTCCTCGATTGTTTAGAAACACACCTTCCATAGATTTCTAGTTTTTCAAATTTTTTCCGTAACAATAATTACTAATTGGATCTGTTTGATTCGTTGATTGCATGCCCTCGTGGCCTAATGGATAAGGCATCGGTCCCCTAAACCGGGGATTGCGGGTTCGAGTCCCGCCGAGGGTACATTTTTATTTATTCATTTTATCTTTCCTCGAACATTTCTGAACATACCTTCATTAGCTTTCTTGTATTTCTGTCTTTTTCAGTTATTCTGTAACGACATATTCTAATTCCATCTGTTTGACTCGTAGGCTGTGTGCCTATCTGGCCAAAAGTTTAAGGCATGGGTTTCCTTAACCGGAAAGTGCGGGTTCGAGTGCCTTGTGTTTAAGCGATCCCTTACGTAATCATGTATATTGGGTGAGGACCGGTCCTGCTGGAAATGCCAGGTAGCCGACTCCTTCGTCGTTCCTCGTGAGGGTTGGTTGGCGCCTTCCTGCGCTCAGCGGGCGTGGGCCTCTTGTCTTCTTGGACTCCAGGGCGTGAGTCACTTTCATGGAGAAATGGGTGTCTGTCTCCGTCCGGGGAGCTGTTAGGATCCCTGTTTATTTCAATTCTGGATGAATCATCCTTTTGCTGGAGAATTATGCATATTCAGAACTCACCTTCATTATATTTTTAATTTTACTAATTTTTTCAACTACAACGAATACTAATTTGATCTGTTTGATTCATAGATTGTATACCCTCGTGGTTTAATGGATAAGGCATCGGTATCCTAAACCGTGGGTTCAAGAAATTTCTAGTTTTTCTCATTTTGTTCAGTAATAATCAATAATAATTTAATCTGTTGCATTCGCCTACAGTGTACCCTCATGGCCTAATGGATAAGGCATCGATTTCCGGAACCGGGGATTGCGGGTTCGTGTCCCGCCGTGTGTAGTGTTTTCAAATATGCATTTGATTGTTTCGGAACACAACTTCAAGAGATTTCTAATTTTTCTCACATTTTTCAATAACAATCAATACTAATTTGATCTGTTGCATTCGCATAACGTATGCCCTCGTGGCCTAATGGATAAAGCATCGGTTTCCGGAACCGGGGTTTGCGGGTTCGAGTCCCGCCGAGGGTACAGTTTTTACATATACATTTTAGTTTTTCTCGAAAATTTCCTGACATGCCTTCATTAGACTTCTATTATTTCCGATTTTTTAGTCATTCTGACTTTTTAGTTCGAATCTCGCCGAGGGTACCGTTTTAATTATTAATTTTATCATTTCTCGAATATTTCTGTATATACTTTCATTAGACTAATAGTATTTCTGACTTTCTTAGTTATTCAGTAAGAATAAATTCTAATTCCTTTTATTTGATTCTTACGCTGCATGTCCTCGTGGCCTAATTGATAAGGCATCGGACTCCGATACCTGGGTCTGCGAATTCGAGTACCGCTAGGGTACTGTTTTCCTTTATGCAATTTATCATTCCTCGATTGTTTCGGAACACTCCTTCCATAGATTTCTAGTTTTTCTAATTTTTTCCGTAACAATAATTACTAATTGGATCTGTTTGATTCGTAGATTGCATGCCCTCGTGGCCTAATGGATAAGGCATCGGTCTCCTAAACCGGGGATTGCGGGTTCGAGTCCCGCCGAGGGTACATTTTTATTTATTCATTTTATCTTTCCTCGAAGATTTCTGAACATACCTTCATTAGCTTTCTTGTATTTCTGTCTTTTTCAGTTATTCTGTAACGACATATTCTAATTCCATCTGTTTGACTCGTAGGCTGTGTGCCTATCTGGGCAAAAGTTTAAGGCATGGGTTTCCTTAACCCGAAAGTGCGGGTTCGAGTCCCTTGAGTTTAAGCGATCCCTTACGTAATCATGTATATTGGGTGAGGACCGGTCCTGCTGGAAATGCCAGGTAGCCGCCTCCTTCGTCGTTCCTCTTGAGGGTTGTTTTGCGCCTTCCTGCGCTCAGCGGACGTGGGCCTCTTGTCTTCATGGACTCCAGGGCGTGAGTCACTTTCATGGAGAAATGGGTGTCTGTCTCCGTCCGGGGAGCTGTTAGGATCCCTGTTTATTTCAATGCTGGGTGAATCATCCGTTTGCTGGAGAATTATGCATATTCGGAACACACCTTCATTATATTTTTAAGTTTACTAATTTTTTCAAATACAACGAATACTAATTTGATCTGTTTGATTCATAGATTGTATACCCTCGTGGTCTAATGGATAAGGCATCGGTATCCTAAACCGTGGGTTCAAGAATTTTCTAGTTTTTCTCATTTTGTTCAGTAATAATCAATACTAATTTAATCTGTTGCATTCGCCTACAGTGTGCCCTCATGGCCTAATGGATAAGGCATCGATTTCCGGAACCGGGGATTGCGGGTTCGTGTCCCGCCGTGTGTGGTGTTTTCAAATATGCATTTGATAGTTTCGGAACACAACTTCAAGAGATTTCTAATATTTCTCACATTTTTCAATAACAATCAATACTAATTTGATCTGTTGCATTCGCATAACGTATGCCCTCGTGGCCTAATGGATAAGGCATCGGTTTCCGGAACCGGGGTTTGCGGGTTCGAGTCCCGCCGAGGGTACAGTTTTTACATATACATTTTAGTTTTTCTCGAAAATTTCCTGACATACCTTCATTAGACTTCTATTATTTCCGATTTTTTAGTCATTCTGACTTTTTTAGTTCGAATCTCGCCGAGGGTACCGTTTTAATTATTAATTTTATCATTTCTCGAATATTTCTGTATATACTTTCATTAGACTAATAGTATTTCTGACTTTCTTAGTTATTCAGTAACAATAAATTCTAATTCCTTTTATTTGATTCTTACGCTGCATGTCCTCGTGGCCTAATTGATAAGGCATCGGACTCCGATACCTGGGTCTGCGAATTCGAGTACCGCTAGGGTACTGTTTTCCTTTATGCAATTTATCATTCCTCGATTGTTTCGGAACACTCCTTCCATAGATTTCTAGTTTTTCTAATTTTTTCCGTAACAATAATTAATAATTGGATCTGTTTGATCCGTAGATAGCATGCCCTCGTGGCCTAATGGATAAGGCATCGGTCTCCTAAACCGGGGATTGCGGGTTCGAGTCCCGCCGAGGGTACATTTTTATTTATTCATTTTATCTTTCCTCGAAGATTTCTGAACATACCTTCATTAGCTTTCTTGTATTTCTGTCTTTTTCAGTTATTCTGTAACGACATATTCTAATTCCATCTGTTTGACTCGTAGGCTGTGTGCCTATCTGGGCAAAAGTTTAAGGAATGGGTTTCCTTAACCCGAAAGTGCGGGTTCGAGTCCCTTGAGTTTAAGCGATCCCTTACGTAATCATGTATATTGGGTGAGGACCGGTCCTGCTGGAAATGCCAGGTAGCCGCCTCCTTCGTCGTTCCTCTTGAGGGTTGTTTTGCGCCTTCCTGCGCTCAGCGGACGTGGGCCTCTTGTCTTCATGGACTCCAGGGCGTGAGTCACTTTCATGGAGAAATGGGTGTCTGTCTCCGTCCGGGGAGCTGTTAGGATCCCTGTTTATTTCAATGCTGGGTGAATCATCCGTTTGCTGGAGAATTATGCATATTCAGAACACACCTTCATTATATTTTTAATTTTACTAATTTTTTCAAATACAACGAATACTAATTTGATCTGTTTGATTCATAGATTGTATACCCTCGTGGTCTAATGGATAAGGCATCGGTATCCTAAACCGTGGGTTCAAGAAATTTCTATTTTTTCTCATTTTGTTCAGTAATAATCAATACTAATTTAATCTGTTGCATTCGCCTACAGTGTAACCTCATGGCCTAATGGATAAGGCATCGATTTCCGGAACCGGGGATTGCGGGTTCGTGTCCCGCCGTGTGTAGTGTTTTCAAATATGCATTTGATTGTTTCGGAACACAACTTCAAGAGATTTCTGATTTTTCTCACATTTTTCAATAACAATCAATACTAATTTGATCTGTTGCATTCGCATAACGTATGCCCTCGTGGCGTAATGGATAAGGCAACGGTTTCCGGAACCGGGGATTGCGGGTTCGAGTCCCGCCGAGGGTAAAGTTTTTAATTATACATTTTAGTTTTTCCCGAATATTTCTGAACATACCTTCATTACACTTCAAGTATTTCCGACATTTTTAGTCTTTCTGATTTTTTATTTCGAGTCCCGCCGGGGGAACTGTTCTAATTATTCATTTTATCATTTCTCGAATATTTCTGAACATATCTTCATTTGATTTCTAGTATTTCTGACTGTCTTAGTTATTGAGTAACAATAAATTCTAATTCATTTTACTTGATAGTTACGCTGCATGCCCTCGTGGCATAATTGATAAGGCATCGGACTCCGATACCTGGGTCTGCGAATTCGAGTACCGCTAGGGTACTGTTTTCCTTTATGCAATTTATCATTCCTCGATTGTTTCGGAACACTCCTTCCATAGATTTCTAGTTTTTCTAATTTTTTCCGTAACAATAATTACTATTTGGATCTGTTTGATTCGTAGATTGCATGCCCTCTTGGCCTAATGGATAAGGCATCGGTCTCCTAAACCGGGGATTGCGGGTTCGAGTCCCGCCGAGGGTACATTTTTATTTATTCATTTTATCTTTCCTCGAATATTTCTGAACATACCTTTATTAGCTTTCTAGTATTTCTGACTTTTTCAGTTATTCAGTAACGACATATTCTAATTCCATCTGTTTGACTCGTAGGCTGTGTGCCTATCTGGCCAAAAGTTTAAGGCATGGGTTTCCTTAACCGGAAAGTGCGGGTTCGAGTCCCGTAGAGTTTAAGCGATCCCTTACGTAATCATGTATTTTGGGTGAGGACCGGTCCTGCTGGGGGTGCCAGGTAGCCGCCTCCTTCGTCGTTCCTCGTGAGGGTTGGTTTGCGCTTTCCTGCGCTCAGCGGGCGTGGGCCTCTTGTCTTCATGGACTCCAGGGCGTGAGTCACTTTCATGGAGGAATGGGTGTCTGTCTCCGTCCGGGGAGCTGTTAGGGTCCCTGTTTATTTCAATGCTGGGTGAATCATCCGTTTGCTGGAGAATTATGCATATTCAGAACACACCTTCATTATATTTTTAATTTTACTAATTTTTTCAATTACAACGAATACTAATTTGATCTGTTTGATTCATAGATTGTATACCCTCGTGGTCTAATGGATAAGGCATCGGTATCCTAAACCGTGGGTTCAAGAAATTTCTATTTTTTCTCATTTTGTTCAGTAATAATCAATACTAATTTAATCTGTTGCATTCGCCTACAGTGTACCCTCATGGCCTAATGGATAAGGCATCGATTTCCGGAACCGGGGATTGCGGGTTCGTGTCCCGCCGTGTGTAGTGTTTTCAAATATGCATTTGATTGTTTCGGAACACAACTTCAAGAGATTTCTGATTTTTCTCACATTTTTCAATAACAATCAATACTAATTTGATCTGTTGCATTCGCATAACGTATGCCCTCGTGGCGTAATGGATAAGGCAGCGGTTTCCGGAACCGGGGATTGCGGGTTCGAGTCCCGCCGAGGGTACAGTTTTTACATATCATTTTAGTTTTTCTCGAATATTTCCTGACATACCTTCATTAGACTTCTAGTATTTCCGATTTTTTAGTCATTCTGATTTTTTAGTTCGAGTCCCGCCGAGGGTACCGTTTTAATTATTCATTTTATCATTTCTCGAATATTTCTGAATATACTTTCATTAGACTAATAGTATTTCTGACTTTCTTAGTTATTCAGTAACAATAAAGTATAATTCCTTTTATTTGATTCTTACGCTGCATGCCCTCGTGGCCTAATTGATAAGGCATCGGACTCCGATACCTGGGTCTGCGAATTCGAGTACCGCTAGGGTACTGTTTTCCTTTATGCAATTTATCATTCCTCGATTGTTTCGGAACACTCCCTCCATAGATTTCTAGTTTTTCTAATTTTTTCCATAACAATAATTACTAATTGGATCTGTTTGATTCGTAGATTGCATGCCCTCGTGGCCTAATGGATAAGGCATCGGTCTCCTTAACCGGGGATTGCGGGTTCGAGTCCCGCCGAGGGTACATTTTTATTTATTCATTTTATCTTTCCTCGAATATTTCTGAACATACCTTCATTAGCTTTCTAGTATTTATGACTTTTTCAGTTATTCACTAACGACATATTCTAATTCCATCTGTTTGACTCGTAGGCTGTGTGCCCATCTGGCCAAAAGTTTAAGGCATGGGTTTCCTTAACCGGAAAGTGCGGGTTCGAGTCCCGTAGAGTTTAAGCGATCCCTTACGTAATCATGTATTTTGGGTGAGGACCGGTCCTGCTGGGAGTGCCAGGTAGCCGCCTCCTTCGTCGTTCCTCGTGAGGGTTGGTTTGCGCTTTCCTGTGCTCAGCGGGCGTGGGCCTCTGGCCTTCATGGAATCCAGGGCGTGAGTCACTTTCATGGAGGAATCGGTGTCTGTCTCCGTCCGAGTTGCTGTTAGGGTCCCTGTTTATTTCAATGCTGGGTGAATCATCCGTTTGCTGGAGAATTATGCATATTCAGAACACACCTTCATAATATTTTTAATTTTACTAATTTTTTCAAATACAACGAATACTAATTTGATGTGTTTGATTCATAGATTGTATACCCTCGTGGTCTAATGGATAAGGCATCGGTATCCTAAACCGTGGGTTCAAGAAATTTCTAGTTTTTCTCATTTTGTTCAGTAATAATCAATACTAATTTAATCTGTTGCATTCGCTTACTGTGTACCCTCATGGCCTAATGGATAAGGCATCGATTTCCGGAACCGGGGATTGCGGGTTCGTGTCCCGCCGTGTGTAGTGTTTTCAAATATGCATTTGATTGTTTCGGAACACAACTTCAAGAGATTTCTAATTTTTCTCACATTTTTCTATAACAATCAATACTAATTTGATCTGTTGCATTCGCATAACGTATGCCCTCGTGGCCTAATGGATAAGGCATCGGTTTCCGGAACCGGGGATTGCGGGTTCGAGTCCCGCCGAGGGTACAGCTTTTACATATACATTTTAGTTTTTCTCGAATATTTCCTGACATACCTTCATTAGACATCTAGTATTTCCGATTTTTTAGTCATTCTGACTTTTTTCGTTCGAGTCCCGCGAAGGGTACCGTTTTAATTCTTCAGTTTATCATTTCTCGAATATTTCTGAATATACTTTCATTAGACTAATAGTATTTCTGTCTTTCTTAGTTATTCAGTAACAATAAATTCTAATTCCTTTTATTTGATTCTTACGCTGCATGCCCTCATGGCCTAATTGAAAAGGCATCGGACTCCGATACCTGGGTCTGCGAATTCGAGTACCGCTAGGGTACTGTTTTCCTTTATGCAATTTATCATTCCTCGATTGTTTCGGAACACTCCTTCCATAGATTTCTAGTTTTTCTAATTTTTTCCGTAACAATAATTACTAATTGGATCTGTTTGATTCGTAGATTGCATGCCCTCGTGGCCTAATGGATAAGGCATCGGTCTCCTAAACCGGGGATTGCGGGTTCGAGTCCCGCCGAGGGTACATTTTTATTTATTCATTTTATCTTTCCTCGAATATTTCTGAACATACCTTCATTAGCTTTCTAGTATTTCTGACTTTTTCAGTTATTCAGTAACGACATATTCTAATTCCATCTGTTTGACTCGGAGGCTGTGTGCCTATCTGGCCAAAAATTTAAGGCATGGGTTTCCTTAACCGGAAAGTGCGGGTTCGAGTCCCGTAGAGTTTAAGCGATCCCTTACGTAATCATGTATTTTGTGTGAGGACCGGTCCTGCTGGGGGTGCCAGGTAGCCGCCTCCTTCGTCGTTCCTCGTGAGGGTTGGTTTGCGCTTTCCTGCGCTCAGCGGGCGTGGGCCTCTTGTCTTCATGGACTCCAAGGCGTGAGTCACTTTCAGGGAGGAATGGGTGTCTGTCTCCGTCCGGGGAGCTTTTAGGGTCCCTGTTTATTTCAATGCTGGGTGAATCATCCGTTTGCTGGATAATTATGCATATTCAGAACACACCTTCATTATATTTTTTATTTTACTAATTTTTTCAATTACAACGAATACTAATTTGATCTGTTTGATTCATAGATTGTATACACTCGTGGCCTAAAGTATAAGGCATCGGTATCCCAAACCGTGGGTTCAAGAAATTTCTAGTTTTTCTCATTTTGTTCAGTAATAATCAATACTAATGTAATCTGTTGCATTCTCCTACTGTGTACCCTCATGGCCTAATGGATAAGGCATCGATTTCCAGAACCGGGGATTGCGGGTTCGTGTCCCGCCGTGTGTAGTGTTTTCAAATATGCATTTGATTGTTTCGGAACACAACTTCAAGAGATTTCTAATTTTTCTCACATTTTTCAATAACAATCAATACTAATTTAATCTGTTGCATTCGCATAACGTATGCCCTCGTGGCCTAATGGATAAGGCATCGGTTTCCGGAACCGGGGATTGCGGGTTCGAGTCCCGCCGAGGGTACTTTTTAATTATTCATATTATCTTTCCTCGAATATTTCTGAACATACCTCCATTAACTTTCTAGTATTTCTGACTATAAATGTTTTAATTGTACATTTATTTTTTCTCGAATATTTCTGAACATACCTTCATTAGCTTTATAGTATTTCTGACTTTCTTAGTTATTCTGACTTTTTTAGTTTGAGTCCATCCGAGGGTATTGTTTTAATTATTCATTTTATCATTTCTCGAATATTTCTGAACATACTTTCATTAGATTTCTAGTATTTCTGACTTTTTCAGTTATACAGTAACAACATATTCTAATTCCATCTGTTTGACTCGTAGGCTGTGTGCCTATCTGGCCAAAAGTTTAAGGCATGGGTCTCCTAAACCGGAAAGTGCGTGTTCGAGTCCCATAGAGTTTAAGCGATCCCTTATGAAATCATGTATTTTGGGTGAGGACCGGTCCTGCTGGGGGTGCCAGGTAGCCGCGTCGTTCCTCGTGAGGGTTGGTTTGCGCTTTCCTGCGCTCAGCGGGTGTGGGCCTCTTGTCTTCATGGACTCCAGGGCGTGAGTCAGTTTCATGGAGGAATCGGCGTCTGTCTCCGTCCGGGGAGCTGTTAGGGTCCCTGTTTATTTTAATGCTGGGTGAATCATCCGTTTGCTGGAGAATTATGCATATTCAGAACACACCTTCGTTATATTTTTAATTTTACTAATTTTTTCAAATACAACGAAGACTGTTTGTTTCATAGATTGTATACCCTCGTGGCCTAATGGATAAGGCATGGGTATCCTAAAGCGTGGGTTCAAGAAATTTCTAGTTTTTCTCATTTTGCTCAGTAATAATCAATACTAATTTAATCTGTTGCATTCGCCTATTGTATACCCTCATGGCCTAATGGAAAAGGCATCGATTTCCGGAACCGGGGATTGCGGATTCGTGCCCCGCCGTGTGTAGGGTTTTCAATAATGCATTTGATTGTTTCGGAACACAACTTAGAGAGATTTCTAATTTTTCTCACATTTTTCAATAATAATCAATACTAATTTGATCTGTTGCATTCGCATAACGTATTCCCTCGTTGCCTAATGGATAAGGCATTGGTTTCCGGAACCGGGGATTGCGGGTTCGAGTCCCGCCGAGGGTACTGTTTTAATTATACATTTATTTTTTCTCGAATAGTTCTGAACATACCTTCATTAGATTTCTAGTATTTCTGACTTTCTAGTTATTCTGACTTTTTTAGTTCGAGTCCAGCCGAGGGTACTGTTTTAATTATTCATTTTATCATTTCTCGAATATTTCTGAACATACTTTCATTAGATTTCTAGTATTTCTGACTTTTTCTGTTATTCAGTACAACATATTCTTATTCCATCTGTCTGATACGTAGACTGTATGGCCATCTGGCCAAAAGCTTAACGCATAGGTCTCCTAAACCTGAAAGTGCGGGTTCGAGACCCGTAGAGTTTAAACGATCCTGCATGTAATCATGTATTTTGGGCGAGGACCTGTCCTACTGGGGGTGCCCGGTAGCCGTCTCCTTCGTCGTTCCTCGTGAGGGTTGGTGTGCGCTTTCCTGCTCTCACGGGCGAGGGCCTCTTGTCTTCTTGAACTCCTGGAGGTGAGTCCGTTTCATAGAGGAATCGGCGTCTGTCTCCGTCCGGGGAGCTTTTAGGGTCCCTGTTTATTTCAATGCTGGGTGAATCATCCTTTTGCTGGGGAATTATGCATTTTCAGAACTCACCTTCTTTAGATTTTTAGTTTTACTAATTTTTTCAAATACAACAAATTCTAATTTGATTTGTTTTATTCATAGATTGTATACCCTCGTGGTCTAATGGATAAGGCATCGGTCTCCTAAATCGGGGATTGCGGTTTCGACTCCCGAAGGTACTTTTTTGAATTATTCAATTTATCTTTTCTCGAATGTTATTATGCATTCATAGCTGGGTGTATCATCCTTTTGCTGAGCAATAATGCATCTCATCTTTTCTCGATTTTTTCAGAACACACCTTCATGATATTTTTGGTTTTACTAATTTTTTCATATAAAAAATACTAATTTTATCTGTTTGATTCATAGACTTTATACCTCGTGGCCTAATGATAAGGCATCGGTCTCCTAAACCGGGGATTGCGGATTCGACTCCCGCCGAGGTTCCTTTTCTTAATTATTCAATATATCTTTTCTCGAATGTTATTAAGCATTCAATGCTGGGTGAATCATGCTTTTGCTGGGAAATTATACATTTAATCTTTTCCCGATTTTTCATAACACACCTTCATTAGATTTCTTGTTTTAATAATTTTTCAGCTACCATAAATACTAATTTGATCTGTTTGAATCGTAGATTGTATGTCTTCGTGGCCTAATGGATAAGACATCGGTCTCCTAAGGCGGGGGTTGCGGGTTCGAGTCGCGCCGAGGGAGCTGTTTTAATTATTCATTTTATAATTTCTCGAACATTTCTGAACATACCTTCATTAGATTTCTAGTATTTCTGACCTTCTTGGTTATTCTGTAACAATAAATTCTAATTCCACCTACTTGATTCTTACGCTGTATGCCCTCGTGGCCTAATGGATGAGGCATCGACCTCCGATATATGAGTTTGCGAATTCGAGTACCGCGAGGGTACTGTTTTCCTTTATGCATTTTATCTTTCCTCGATTGTTTCGGAACACTCCTTCAATAGATTTCTAGTTTTTCTAATATTTTCAGTAACAATAAATATCTATTTGATCTGTTTGATTCGTAGACTGTGTGCCCTGGTGGTCTAATGTATAAGGCTTCGGTTTCTGGAACCGGGGATTGCGGTTTCGAGTCCCGCCGTGGGTCTGTTTTCAATTATGCATTTTATCTAGTTTTTCTCATTTTGTTCATCAAAGAAAAGAAATGTATTTAGCGTGAACCACTGCATTCTCATCGTTCTCTCCGCCTTAAAAAGTTTGTCAAAGCTTTCTTTTAACGACTCCAAAATGATCTATACATTTTGGACTATTTCGTCGATTTATGAGTTGATCTATTAGTGTAATGAACTTAAAGCCTCGCTCATTGTGATGCATATTATTCATTATGGCTTCCATTCCTTACCTTGTTAATACTCGCATACCGAATGCATTTTTCTAAATTAGCCTGACGCTTTTCCCAAATTTTAATTTGGCCCGCGAAATGTAAACATGGGTCAATGCCCGGTGTTACGTAATTTTACATTTTCGTATCGTACGTAACGTAATACGTAATACGTAAATTTTACATTTTCTCACCGAAGGCATGTTATTCGATACTGCAATCATTCAGAAGATGAATTTACATTTATTTAACATTTATCTGATTTTATAATTTAATTTCCAATTCCTAATTTATTAACTTATATTTTTAAATATTGGGGTGCCTACAACTAATTTGTATTAAATAACAAAATTGACTGCAAGTGTTCTATTATTTATATTGTTTTATTGAATTGTCTATTATTTATTATTTTTTTATTAAATGCCTTCATTTTTTAAATGATTGATATTTTTATATCTTAAATTGTAATCCATTTTTAATGACATATATATTGTGATAACTCTATTCTATCACTTTTTATCATGTGTTACACAATCATACCCTTTCCTTTTGTATTTGTTGCGCTGATATATCTTTCCTGCTTCTAACTTCTTCCCTTTCTATTATCCCTCAAACTTCATTTTAAATTCTTCAGTGTTCAACTATTTGTTATATATCGTCAACTCTTCTCTTAAAGATTTCGCATATATATTTTTCTTTATTTTTCTTCTTTAAATTATTATACAATTATTACTTTGTCTAAAAGAAAATTATTTTAATTTATTTAAAACATTTCTTTATATTCATTTATTTTAGAAATTTTTTTTAAATATTTAACATAATTTTAACTTGAATTAAACTTTTAAATTCCTGCAACGTATCGCCTATGAGTTATTTTATATTACTTTTCTTATATACATAGTATAATGTATAAGGAAAGTATTTTGATGGAGTCAAAAATTTGAATTCGAGTTTTCTACGGGAGAACACGTTTCAAGCATCACTGAACAAGAATGAAACGTTTTTCAGATGATGTCTGTATGTGTGTGTATGAAAGTATATGTGTATATCAATAAGTCTGTGAAGACGATATCTCGCAAACAAATGGAGCGATTCGAATGAAATTTGGTACAAAAATTACAATCCGTGAACACTGGAAGCCTGTTATTTTTAAACACAATCAAATGTTCTGAATCCCCTAAATTTTCGAGTGAAATTTTGAAAAAATCATCAAAAAATCAAAACCTTTAATAAAGTTATACAAATAGACATTTCTTATGTAATTTTTCCTGAGAAAACGATTGAACTTTAAATTAACGACATAAACTTCAAAACGCTAGCATAAACCGTTCTCGAGATATTGCACATTTCTCAATAAATTTATCAAAAATTCCCATAAATTAAAAAAAATATATTAACTGTTGAGAAACATGTTCACTTTTCATATGTAATATCATGCGATAAATTGGGTGACATCATTCTCGTGGATCTAGCTCTTTCCATTCATGAGTAAAGGTACTTTGAGTAATACTTTTGTATTTGAACTTCAATGTCATTTATCTGCTATAAGAATAACTTATTTCTCCATCCATAACGCTTGGCGAATTTTGCGGAATGTCGCCAACTTGGCGACTTTTTTAAATGTTGCCAAATTAACGAAAATCTCGCCAAATGGATAAAAATGACGCTAAATCAATGAAAATGACGACCGATTAACGAAAATTCAATATCTTGGAAAGAATATAAATATCTACTATAAAAATAACCTATTTTTTGTACTATAAAAGTAGCAAGTTCATTGCATTATATAAGGAAAAGTCATGTGATGCCCACATCAGATTTTATTTTTTCTTATTACATTTATTAATGGTTCAGCAATTTACGCATAATTTGGAATAGAAGACTTAAAATAATGTGTGGTGCCTAAAACACTTTTTACTTGTCTGACAGTAGTTGGAGGTTTGAAATTTTGAATTTTAACATAATTATTTTTCAATAGCTTGTACGTATATTTTTTATTTTCGCCTTGTAAATGTTCAAGGTCAAAATCAGTGCTATTCATTTTATTATTCCTGAATTCTAGCAATTCTTTAGTACATGCATTTTTTATTTTATTTTATTTACATCATCAATTTTAATATTATTTACACTTTTCATTCGTTCCATATTTAAAATCTCCATTTTTTGTTACCATTTCTACCTTTATTCTTTTATTTAACCAGATAGTGCTCCCAGTTTTATTATATAATAATGTACTGACACACCTTTCATTTTTTACAGCATGGATCAAGAACTCGAGCAAGACAAGATTGCCTTGACGAGCCTTAGTACTCAAGGACTCACGGACGGGGTTTAGTGAAGTGCCCAGGAGAGGAAAAGAATCCTCCCTTTAAACTTCAGGCGAAAAGGAAAAAGGTCAGAAGAGAAATTGCTAAAAGGATTTTAAATAACTAAGAGATGCTTGGGGGGTGGGGGGGCAGTGATCGAAATCATGCCCTTCCCCAAGTCTTCAGAAAGGGAAAGAGCTGGAGCCCAAGCGGGTTCCCAGCAGAAGAGAAAAGGAGGGGAAGAAGAGGCGCGCCCCGAGGGGCGCAGGGCCTTGAGCTTGAGTAATGCTTAGTAGCTGAAAAGGGGAAGGGCTTGCCAACGGTGCGCGAATTCCCAAAAGCAAGGGAGGAATACAGCGGTTAAAAGTATGGACTAAGAGGAGAACACACAAGACTATGCTGGACAGATCCGCTTTTTAGGGCGGAAGAAGATATCTCGCACTGATCGAGCAGGCAACAACCGGGGGCGCTTACACTCGTCCGGGTTACCCTGCCAATAGCGCGGGATACTGTCAAGCTTAGGGTTATTTACGCTTCTCAGACCTCTGTGAAATTTTAGAGAGAGCTTTTTGACATGTTCCAAAAAAGGCCCAATTCTGAGATCTTTGTGCAAGACTTCTAATTGGACGTAGTTCGGCAGGTTAGTAAACGAACGCAGAGCGTTATTTTGAATGACTTGAAGCTTCCTAAGGTGAGCCTCTGCTGCACTGCCCCAAATAGGGGCTCTGTACGTCATGATGGGATGCATACAAGACTTGTACAGCAATAACTTATTGTGAGTGGACATGCGGCTATTTCTAGCCAAAAGGGGGTGAAGCTGGGCGAATGAAAACTTCACTTTCCTGCAAGTTACGGAAATGTGAAGCTTTCACGTAAATTTGGAATCAAGATACACATCAAGGTACTTGTAGCTATCTTGCCAGGGAATAGGCTGGTTGTTCAAAATTAAATTAGTGGAGGGGGTTTGCCGGGGGGAAGGTGACGGCAGCACACTTACTTACGTTCACTTTGATACGCCACTTGGTTAACCATTGCGTCAGAGCGTTGAGGCAGTTTTGCAGGATATCGTGCACGACTTGTGTTTGTTTGTGATGTGTGAACAGGGCCGTATCATCGGCATAGAGGCCAAGGGAGACACCGAGGGAACGTGGCAGGTCGTTAATGTAAAGGTTGAACAGATTGTGTCAGACAAGGGAACCTTGAGGGACCCCGCTGAGAACATTCCTGGGAGAGGAGAGATCATTGGAAACACGTACTACGAAGCTTCGTCCTGTGAGGTACGAATGCAAAATGTGAATGAGATTTGAAGGGAAGGAGCGTTTGATAAGCTTGAACAACAGTCCGTTGATCCACACCTTATCAAACGCCTTGAGATCAAGCAAAGCAATGGAAGAAATTTCGCGATTGCTACGCGCCTCATGAACGAGCTCTACAACCCGTAGCAACTGGTGCTGAGTGGAATGCTTCTTCCTGAACCCAAATTGTTCAGGGATTAAAATGTTCCTGAGATTGCAGAACTCGTCCAAGCGCCGCAGTAGAACAAACTCGAAAAGTTTCGAAAGACCAGAGAGGAGAGAGATTGGTCGATAATTGACCGGAAGAGAGTGATCGAGACCAGGCTTGGGGAGGGGGCGACAATGGCCACTCTTCCAAGCCCTAGGAAAATAGTTGAAGCGAAGGAGTAGATTGAAGAGCTTAACAAGGTAATTGTTAAGGAGAGTTGGAAGATTCTTGAGCATGTTCGAGGAGATGAGGTGCTTACGAGCCTTAGTAGTTCCAATAATATTTCTTTTGATTTCACATTTCCTGATAGCTGCAATTGCACCAGTACAAACTTTCCTACATTAATTTTGATCTTTCTTTTCAGTGCGAAAGTCGGCTTATTTACTTTGGTCGCTTTTTGCGTTTATTCATATAATTATCATTATTATTTTCAATTTTTTTATTACCCTCATCGACATCAAATCTAACCTTCTTTTTATTCTGTGGGACAATTGATTTATTCTGGGAATAAATTGGAGATGTTAAAACAAAATCTGTTTTATTTAAATGGGTAATTTACAAATTGTGCATGCTATCCATAAAAACTCAAAAACTTATGTTAAATTCGTGTAATATTAAGTTTAATTGTTGATATGTTTGAATTGTAGTTTCATCCTGAATGTTGTCATATGCGGCATGTCTGAGCAGGAGCGAAAATTCTGTCCGTCGCGTCCAGCTAGATTACGTGGCGCAGTAGATAACTTGTTTTTAAGTACAGAACCAGGGGGTACTTATCACAGGCATGACACTGACTTCATTATTTTTACTTGACTCTGCGAGTAAAACATGGGAATTAAGAACTCGCTCATTTTGTTCTCGGGCGCTCCAGAGGGACCGAACTTGTCTGCTGCGACTGTGATCTTACTCCACGGACGTCACTAAACTTCCTTGGACGTCACTAAACTTCCTTGGACGTCACTAAACTTCCTTGGACGTCACTAAACTTCATTGGACGTCACTGAATTCTGTGTGCACAGCACAATTCTTCGCACATAGATATTTACGCCTAGATATTGCAACTTCAAAATTAACGAACAATTTTTAACTGTAATAATACGAAAACGTTTCGTGTTTCGGCAACCCCTCTCAAAGATTCCTCTGTATCGTGACATCATGAATAACAAATTCCCATGATGTCAAACTTACAACTTTTTCATTGATTGCCGGGCTGAATGTTCAACCTCATATTGAAGAACCTTGTACAGAACTCTATAAACTGCAAGGAAGAGGTTGTGTCCTCAAGCTGGAAAATTTCCAGGCATTTATTCCCCAAATACATTTATCAAGCAATGTATATCTTTTGCTTGTTATGTTTTGATTACAATAAAAATAGACAAGGTGGTTTATCATTTGATATTTCAAGAATGATTTACATCCTCTATAAATGTAATACAGGGTCTTTCAAAAGTCCGTATAACTTTAAAAATTCATTAAAAATCGAAAACTCATCGCATTGAGGTACGGTTTGTACCATAAGTATTGACAGGAAAGGGATTTTCTTGACGTGAAAAAATTTTGTAGTTTAAAAAATCACCTATAAGTGGCGCTTACCCGAATACATCTTCCAGCAGTATGCAAATTAGGCTATTATAAAAGAGCTGTAGTGCTCTGTAGATTCTTCATTAGTAAACGGTGCGAAGAAGAAGTTTTTGCGAGAATGTTAACTATGATCGAGAAAGCCTTGTTAGTGAAGCTGTATTTCGTGAGCGGCGAATCAGCATCATATGCTTTGCGAAAATTTCTATTTAGGAAAATTCTAAAGAAAGGAAAATGTCTTATCTCCTGTTCAGTTACTTAGGCTTGTCATACGATTTGGCACGTACAGTAAGTTATTTTCTTTGTCTTTCCCATGCATTCAGCGCCACCTATAGGTAATTTTTAAACTACAAATTTTTTTCACGTCAGAAAAAAAACCCGTCCTAGCAATACTTATTGTACAAACCGTACCTCAATGCGATGATTTTTCGATTTTTAATGAATTTTTAAAGTTTATACGAACTTTTGAAAGACCCTGTATATGTACTTACATTCTATCGTTCCTAACGAGTTTAAGTTCCGTAGTTACTTTGAAACAAGTGTAAGCAACCCGTAGTTCGAAGAACGCTTTTCTGTGTACTTTCTGATTGAGAGAAGGTGTTTACAGATGAGAAGAATCCATAATTTCTTTTTCTTCAATACACAGTAAGTGTGAGGCAAAATTTTTGACTCTCTGTTTGAATGGATTTACCCGTTCATAGCCTATATTGGAATACGAATCAACCCCTGTTTCATTGATGTCTGTCATTTACAGCATGGCATCTTTCGAACACGTTGAACAAACTAAATTGGGCATATTATTTAAAGATGTAAATTTAACCAATCCAATTGGGTGGCGTGAGAGAAAATAACCAGTGGAGCAGAAGCAATAATTTTGAACTCTAGCTGAGTTGTTTAAAGTGTGTTCCGAGGAACCCTTGGGGCTCCGCGACGTGGTAGTTTCGTGTACATTTTCTTAAAAAATAAAATATTTCGATGCACAATTTGGACCACATTGAACATTTTTTCATTTTGAGGTTCCGCCATCAAATCGAATTTCAGAAAAGGTTCAGCGACCCAAAAAGTTTGAAAACAACTGCTCCACAGGATCTATAGAAATCTTGAAATTATTAAATTTATTGAAATTAAACGTCTTAATTGGACTGCACATATTATAAAATGGAGGAACAGAGTCTTGTCCAGAAGGTCTTTCTCACTAAGCCCCAGGGAAAGAGAGCGAGAGGAAGACCCAAACTGCTCTGGGATGATGATTTAAAGAAGGATTTTGAGATCATAAAAAGAATGAACAGATGTTCCACAGCATTGAACAGGAATGCTCGGACAGATGAAGGCCAAGGCCGCCCGTGGGTGGCCGAGCCATGGATGAGGATGATAAAATGTAACAATCCCGTTGACTGGCGCAAGGGGAAAGAAACTTGAAAAAATAAAATAACTAATTAAATTTTTTAGATCAAATTGTCATTTTATATGAATTTTTTTGTGTTAAAGTAGATAACAACTTTTACAGGATGCAAACACGCTCTTATATCGAGAGGTTGAGTATTTTTGATGTGAAAAAGTGATAAAATTGTGAAATATTAACTAGGCTCATTATTGGTTAGGTAATTCGTAAATACTTAACCACATATGATTTTAAACTACTTTTAGGTGTTGTCTATTGACCGTTTGCAAGATATTTGAAACATTTATTTCCCAGAAGGTAGAAAAGACAGCCCATGGCGAACGAGTTCGGCCATGGACCCTTTCTCGTGGGCTTTCATCAATCAAGCGATCACCTTATTTCAAGCCTAACACTAAGCTTGTCAGCGACACTGATTCATGAGATAATTTGATAATCTCGGACGATTTTCTTGTCCGAGAATATTGAATTTTGTTCATTTGTAGATATAGTCAAGTGTTGGACATATTATATTTTTTCTATTCTGAGAGGCACTCGCAAATTTAAGAAACAACTGGGTTACGTTCTTCATGATTGCTTTATAAAATGAATTTTCTATTTGAAATCAACAGATTTCAAATATATGCAATATTCATCGATTCGCGGTCACTTTTTTAGCAATGACTTTTTTAGCAGCCGCTTTTAAGCAGCGACAGTAAACGATATATATGCCCGCTGCACGTGCGTTTGCAATACGTGTATACGATGCATTCAATAACAATGAGAGTCAATCGCTTTTTTTTCTCTTTGTGAGTTCTTGTCACGAGAAATATTTAAATTTTCCATAATGTATCTACACGTTAAATTTGGTAGTGGTGGGTTCATTCGTTCTTCAATGATCATATCCGCACCTCACCCTTCACATTCATACAAAATTACACACACATGATCGTCTTTTCAATAGTATTCGAAATAGGTTCAGGAGGTTCCCCTCCTTCAGATTTCAGATCAAAATGACATACTTCCCATCTGAACAATCCCCTTATTCTTTAATATTTTTCTACAGGCTAATGTTCTGTCCTTTCTAACTTACTTTTATACAGGCTATTCTCCTGTGCGTTTTAATTCTCTTGTATGTAAAATCGATGTCATAAATCCATAAATCGTAAAGTCTCAAAAAATCGAATCTCGATCTTTTTATACCTCACTGATCACTTTACTTATCCTGCAAAGTTAAGTTTCTCGGGCACCATTATGAAGAACTCAAGTCGCGACCGGGATTCGAACCGCACATTTTCAAACTGGCCAAGCAGCCTTATCTATTAAAATATTGGGATGAAATTCTCACTGGAAGTGGACCTTGCAAATGCTTTTCGTATACACAGCTATTGAATATATCCTATTTATCCTATAAAATATATCCTATTCCTCCTACAAAAGATATTCTGAGGAACTCGACAACAAAGCCAGATAAACGAATAAATCCAATGATAAAGTTGTAAAACATTGTCTTATTAGTAAGAATCGTCCCTAAAATTGTTACAAAAACGATTTATTTCAGACAATAAGGTTATTGATGAGGCATGCTCAAATTAACAAACCTTATGTGCACAGGAATATAAGGCACAATCTGTCCACAGTGCCCTCTGTTAGCAACCATGCATATTTTAATTCGAGAAAGAATAGGACTGCGTACTTTAACAAGAATTGCGGGTGTCACAGTGTTATAGTTCCTAATGATAGGACTTTTTAACAGGTATTTATAGCCTTCATTATACGCTTTCCATATACGTTCCTGATATCGATTTATATTTATTAGTTGAACCTTCACGACTCTGTATTGGGCATTTTCGTCTACCATCTTGTAATGAACATTATTTCCGAGGTCGTTATCCTATCTATTTTTATTCTTCGCTAGGGGCGCTTCAATTACTTTTATTCAATAGCGAATAGTCACTTTACTTCAGATAGACTTAACGAGTACATTCATGGACCTTTCCTTGCAACATTATTCGAGTGCTGTAGGACTTTCTTAGGAACACTGTTCTTTTCCTTCTCCTTTCTAGGAACTACCCTCTCTTTTTTATTTTATACAAATTTCCGCACATGAAGGAAGTCCTACTTCGCTGTGTGTCATCCTGAGATTTCCTTCTGTGCGTTCTCAAAATTTTCGAAACTCCCAATAATGCATTCTACGTAATGCGTCGTTATGTTAGACTATCTCGTGTTCTTTTAGCCACGATGCTTCTAAATGCTGACCATTGTCCGAAACGGCCATTGTCTTTGATTATAGCACTTTGAATTTTGCATAACCTTGTCATGAAATCGCACGCAAGAGACCATTTGCTCGCAATCTGTACAATTGCTTTTTCACAAATGCTTTTACAAGACTGTCTATATTCCGTAATTGATGTGAATTTTTTTTAATTCACGGGAAATGTGAAATAGGAGCTTACTTCCTATACCTCCACTCGACGTTTTCATATATTTATGTTCCACTACAACGACTTACTCCGCTTTTCCCGGGTCCTAAATAAGCGTCATCTTATTCTTCTTCTTCGACCCAGACCGTCCGACCTACCTGAAGGTGTAAGGCATCTGTTGTGGTGTAAAGTATCTGGGTGTAAGGTATGTCTGGATGGCTGGGAAGTGCCATCCAATTTAGACCAGAACCCAGTGGGGGAGGCATCCACAGGGACCATACCATCCTTTCCTACCACCAACCTCTCGGTAGGACTTGCGAGCCCACATTTTTAACGTAATCGTACTCCGCGTGAACGCGGCGACAATTTGTGTAGAAGCGGGTATCGAACTCGGGTCATATGAGTGCAATCCCCGCGCGCTAACCACTGGGCTGTCGCACCCTGAGCTTATTAAAAAAATAATACATGTACAGATAACACCCCTCAGTTTCCAAATCGCCAGATTAGAAGTAAAATTATTCCTTTTTTCCCATGCACAACCATGCCAATTATATACAACTCGGGCGTGATACGCCCTAATCAAGCTCCTTCGATACGCCCTAAATAAGTGCCTTCGATACGCACTAGATAAATGCCCATCACCGATCATTAGCAGAATAACCGCAGAATGTTCGCTTACCCCCGAAGTAAAATAATATATATATATATAGCTATCTCAGCGAATTTTAATCCAATTTAAGTCATTTTAGCACGATATTCATAATGATAATATAATACCAAATTAAAAAATCTGATGTGGGCAGCATATTACTTTCCTTATATAACGCAATGAATTTACTACTTTTACAGTAAAAGAAAATAAGTTATTCCTACAGTGAATATTTATACTCTTTCCAAGATATTGACATTTCGTCAATGAGCCGCCATTTTCATTGATAGCTTCATTTTTATCCATTTGGCGAGATTTTCGTTAATTTAGCAACATCTAAAAAGTCGCCAAGTTGGCGACATTCCGCCAATCTCGTCGCCAAAATGTCGCCAAGCGTTATGGACGGAGAAATAAGTTATTCTTATAGCAGTTTGACGTTCAAATATAAAAGTATTACTCAAAGTGTATTTTCTTGTGAATGGAACGAGCTAGATCCACGAGAATGATGTCACCCAATTTATCGCGTGATATTACATATGAAAAGTGACCTTGTTTCTCAACAGTTTATATTCTTTTTTAATTTATGGGATTTCTTTATAAAATTTTTTGAAAAATGTGCAATATCTCGAGAACGGTTCTTACTAACGTTCTAAAGTTTGTCAATCGTTTTCTAAGAAAAAATTACATAAAAAATATCTGTTTGCGTAACTATATTAAAGATTTTGCTTTTTGATGAATATTTCAAAATTTCATTCGAAAATTTAGGGGGATTCTGAACATTCGATTGTGTTTAAAAACAATAGGCTTCCAGTATTCGCGGATTATAATTTTTGTACCAAATTTCATTCGAGTAGTTCCATTTGTGCGTGAAATATCGTCTCCACAGACTCAGTGATACACACGCAATAGATTGCGATTCCAGCTTCAGTGGGCTTCAATAGGCTTGACGAGTCAGCTATATACAGGATGTCGCATAGGAAGTCAACAGTGGAAGATTTTTTGAACCGTTAGTCGTAGACCTATAGTTCCAATTACAAAAATCTGGTGTGGGCAACACATGACTTTCCTTATATAATGTAATGAATTTACTACTTTTACAGTAAAAAAAATAGGTTTTTCTTATGGTAGATACTTATATTCTTTC
The DNA here is from genome assembly GCA_951213105.1 of Amaurobius ferox. Classification (NCBI taxonomy): domain Eukaryota; kingdom Metazoa; phylum Arthropoda; class Arachnida; order Araneae; family Amaurobiidae; genus Amaurobius; species Amaurobius ferox. Next base: position 766,360 of record OX578147.1, on the reverse strand, counting down.
CAAGATATTGAGTATTCGACAATTAGTCGTCATTTTCATTGATTTAGCGCCATTTTTATCCATTTGACGAGATTTTCGTTAATTTGGCAACATTTCAAAAAGTCGCCAAGTTGACGACATTCCGCCAAAATCGCCGCCAAAATCTCGCCAAGCGTTATGGACGAGGAAATAAGTTATTCTTACAGCAGATAAATGACTATTGGCGATCAAATACAAAAGTATTACTCAAAGTATATTTTTTCATGAATGGAACGAGCTAGATCCACGAGAATGATGTCACCCAATTTATCGCATGGTATTACATATGAAACGTGAACATGTTTCTCAATAGGAAATATTTATTTTTATTTTATACGACTTTTTGATAATTTTTTTCACAAATGTGCAATATCTCGAGAACGGTTCATGTTAGCGTTCTAAAATTTATGTCAATCGTTTTCTAATGAAAAATTACATAAGAAATGTCTATTTGCGTAACTTTATTTGCGGTTTTGATTTCTTGATGATTATTTTAAAATTTCACTCGAAAATTTAGGGGAGTTCTGAGCATTCGATTGCGTATAAAGACAATAGGCTTCCAGTGTTTATGGATTGTGATTTTTGTACCAAATTTCGTTCGAATTGGTCCATTCGTTCGTCAGTTATCGTCTCCACAGACTCAATGACACACACACACACACACACACACACATAGACATCACTTCAAAAATGCTTGATTCGTGATCAGGTATGCTTGAAACGTACTCTCCCGTCGAAAACTCGAATTCGAATTTTCGACCCCGTCGCAATACTTTCCTTATACATTATGCATATAAGGAAAGTAAAAAATAGACCAAATATTTAAAATTTTCAAAGTTAGAAAACCCATAAATTAAATGCACCTAATTTGCGATCATCAGTTTTTCGTCGAAATCAAAACACCTGCTCTGGAATATATCGTCTGCGGCGGCAAATATAGAATATGTTTAATTTCGCAAATAAGCTGAAAATGATTATTTTCAACTTTAAAAATTTGTAACTTTTAAACTAATTTACATATTAAACAAGACAGATGAATCCTGCACAAAGCATTGATTATGAAGCTTTCCAACTGAAATGCAATTTTAATTAAACATCTCTAATATGCGATACATTCAGCGGTGACATTTTTTTAATTATCACTGAACTACAATAATTTATTCTACTTGAAAACTTAAAACTTCATCGAAAAAAAATGAACTTTATTCAAATGACGTCATCGAAATATAAATCGTATGGCTCTCTATGTAAAAGCAGGGAATATTTCATTCATTCACTTTTGTTCCACACTCCAGAGTTAAATAATTTTGCGTGAAAAACATTCAGCAATTCTTATACATCTCATCTTACAATCACTTGTTCACATTCTGCATCCATTAAAATTAGGCTTCGTTGTAGATGTAATCAAAGTTTGATGATCATTTAAACTCCAAAATATTGTAATTGCGTTGGCGCAGAATATAGATGCACAGAATATACGCAAAAGTAAAGCGGTTTTAGGACGGATACAACACTAAATAAAAATTTAAAATAACTTTAAAAATCACAATTTTTACTCTGGGAAAAAAATATGGATGCTATATTTTATTTTGAAGTGGGTCACGTGATCTCTTCATATTATATGGGTGTTATAATTATTTTAATATTTATTTAAAGAGCTACCGAATATATTTTGCTGAAATTATTTTAGATATTTTATGGGATAATTTGAATATTTACTAAAAACTTTCGAAGCATTTTGTGAATTTTAAATTCTCTTAAAAAATGTTTGAAAAATGAAGTTCAATGCATTTCATTTCATCAACCAGGGTTCAATCCAAAACTAATTGGATGATATTATTCATTGACATTCCCATAGGTTCCACAGACCGTCTCAACAACATACTAAAATTTCATTTTGATAAAGTATTTTTACGGCAGTTATCGAGGAAAACAGACGGACAGACAGAATGAACAAAATCATAAACACTTTTCAACTATGTGGTAAAGTGTTAAAAACTTTTGCCGAAATGCCCATTACAGTGACAGGAAGCATCTCTGTAGCAAATTTCACCGCTTAACCATCGCTTTTACGCTACAGATGGTTGGGACACACAGAAACATAGACATACAAACATCTTCTATTATGTAAGATAGTGTTTAGTTTTATATTTATAATAACTTAAAATCAAATTTAAAGAAAAGTCTTATGTGGGCAGCGCATGGCTTTTCTTATAGAATGATAGATTCACCATGCCCTTCATCAGTGGCTGATGAAGAAAATGGTGATGCCCCGAAGCGCTTTGGCTTTGTAAATTTATGTACGTCGAGGAAAAGAGTTTTATAAAAATGTCTTATTAAACCTGTGTTGGTTGTCTTTAATTTAATAGTTTATTACTAAATTTACGAAGACCTCTTTCGGGCATCACCATGCCCTTCATCAGTGACGAAGTGAAAATTACAGTCCCAGCAAATGCATACATATAGGTCACATCGGCAGGCAAAATTTACATGTTATCCAATTACGTCTTTACAAAATTTACAATATTTTATTTTATATTTCGTAAAAAGGCATTTACGATTTTAATAATAATTAAATAGAAATTACAATAAGGAAGAAGGTACATGACCAAAATGCATGTCGTCGAAACATAAAATATGTCAAAAATTAAATACGCAGAAATTGATGCCGATTTGGCCTATATGCATGTATTTGTTGGCATTGTATTTTTCACTTTGCTAATGATGAAGGACATGGTGATGCCCGAAGGCGTTTTGTCTTTGTAAATTTATGTACGTCGAGGAAAGAAGTTTTATTAAATGACTTATTAAACCTATGTTCCAAAAGAATCTTCTCTTGTAAATGAAATGAACTAGATTCACGAGAATGATGTTAATAGATGGGTTTTGTAATATTGCATATGACAAGGGGACCTATTGGATGATGCTTACTACTTTTTCAATTTCATGGAAATTTTCAGGAATTTTATTCGAAAAACGTACAATATCTCTTGAACGCTTCATACTAACGTTCTAAACTGTATGTCATTCGCGTTATAGTGAAAAATGATGTATGAAATATTTATGTATTTATTTAGCAGTATTGAAAGTTCTGATTTTTACTTTCCCTGCAATACATGGTAAAGTATAAGGAAAGTATTGGAATCATGCCGAAAATCGCTACTCGAGTTTTCGACGGATCTACACGTTTCGAGGTCTTTAGAATACGAAAAAGCTATTTTAACGTGAGGTCTGTGTATGTGTCTGTCTGTCTGTCTGTGGAGATTTTGTATCCACTGTAACTAAAAAACTAATTGACCGAATTTCGTAAAATTTGGTATTCGTGAAAAGAACAACCTGCCTTTTTTTGCAAAATGGCCCGCAAAAATCGTCAAAATCTAAATTAAAAGCTACGTATGCTCAAATATATACATTAAATGCTTGTTTTATAAGTAATTTTTAACGAAGAAAAAATAAAACCAGCCCCATTACACTAGGACTAGCCGTTCTCGAGATATTTTAGTTTTTTTGGATTTTCTCTACCCACCTTTGAAAATAAGCCCAGTTACCAAATGAGAACGAAAATTGAATTAAAAGTGAATTAAATTTAATTAAAATAAAGAAAACGTGGATATAAGTCTGCAGGGAAAGTCTGAAAAAAGCTGCCTACATCAGATTTTTAATTATGTTTCTTTATAATTCAACCGTAAAACGTGACTTTCTCGAGAATGATTCGTGCTAGCATTCTAACGTTTATACTGCTTTTCTAATGAAAAATTACATCTGAAACAATAACTTATTTATCATTATTAAACGTTCTGATATTTTGATGATTTTTATTTTATTTCATTCAAAATTTGTGCATTCTTCAGAGCATGCGATTGAGTTTAAAATCCATAGAGGTTTCCAGTGTTCACGGATTGTAATAATTGTACCCAATTATTTTCGAAACACTTAATACACTCGTTCGTAAGATATTCGCGAAGAAAGCTAAACTTCCACTTTTTATTACTTTCCCTGCAATACATGGTAATGTATAGGGGAAGTATTGGAATCCTGCCGAAAATCGCAACTCGAGTTTTCGACGGATCTACGCGTTTCGAGATCACTAGAATACGAATAATCTATTTTTAGCTGACGTCTGTGTGTGTGTGTCTGTCTGTGCAATGTATGTATCCACTCTAATTCGAAAACTAATGGACCAGATATCATAAAATTTGGTAGGTAAGTCACTTGTGTGTAACCCTGGTGCAGATTAGTTTTTGGTGCGATTCAGGAAAAAACAGCCTGCCTTTTTTAACGTGTAATTTTTAACAGCAAGCGAATGATACTGGCCCCCATAGTTTTGGGATGAACGGTTCTAAAGATGTTTAAGTTTTTCGAAATTTTTAGGAGCTGAAGCTTTTGAGTTGCTAAATGAGACAAATATGCATTAAAAGTGCAAGTTGGATATGATATCGGAAAAGTATCCATAGGATTTTTTGCAATTAAACTCAATTTAATGCATTGTGAAATAAAAATAAGAAAATGTATTAAAATTGTATTTGAGTCTGTAAAAAAAGTCACTTGCTGCAAACATAATATTTTTTTATATACACTCTGCAACAAAAAAATCGACGCACCAAGAAGGAGTTGTCCGATTGTGATAAAAATTGGTGGATATGAAGAACATACATAGAAAAAGAAACGATTAAAATTTCAGAACAATTTAATGATTTAGAGTTTGACCGTATACAAAGGGAGGAAATGAATATGACGTTGATCCACCTCTGACCTGGATACAAAATGTCACCCAGCGTGGCACAGACTGATAAAGTTCCCGGATAGTGCCTGCGGAATGTCTTGCCAAATTGTCTCCAACTGTCGGGCTAAATCGTCAACATTCCGGGATGGTTGCAATCGCCTTCCCATAACGTCCCAAATGTGCTCTATGGGAGCAAAATCAGGAGACCTAGATGGCCAAGGAAGTGTTGGGCAAGCTTGAAGACAATTCATAGTAACACGTGCCGTGTGCGACCGACCATTATCTTGTTGAAAAGTAAGTCCGTGTTGTAGCAAAAAGAACGAAACACAACCGGTCGTAGAATGTTGTCTACGTACCGCTGTGCTGTCAGTGTGCAGGAAATGACTACCAAAGGGGTCCGGCTATAAAAGGAAATGGCACCCCAGACCATAACGCCCTATTGTGGGCATATGTAGCGTGCGATAATAAGGGCAGGATCCCCACGCTGCCCTGGACGTCTCCAGACACGTCTGCGGTTGTCGTCAGGACACAGTTGGAAACTGAACTCGTCACTAAAGACTAAATGTCTTTGCATACGAAATTTCATTACAATCGGACAACTCCATCTTGGTACGTCGATTTCTTTCTTTTTTTTTTTTTTTTTTTTGTTATAGAATTTGCATTCGAGTTTTTTTTTTTTTTTTTTTTTTTTTGACCTGCATAATTAGAATATGCTATCAAAAGTGGATGTTGCCCTTTTAAAAAATTGAGTGGGTGCAAAATTTAATATGAAGGCATCCGCAAAGATCGTGAAAATCTGAAATTAATGTCTAAAATTGCTGAAATATATTAATTAAATACTTGTTCATCGTGTGGAATTTTTAATAGCAATGTGAATAAAACTGGCCCCATAACTCTTTTTGAAATTTTAAACAATTGAAGACTCACGAGTGCATTAAGTTGCCAAATAAAACGAAGATGCAGTAAAAATGCAAATCGGATATTATATCAGAAAAGTATCCATGTTATTTCAAGCAAATAAACTTAATTTATTGCATCATGAAATAATAATAATAAAAAATATCTGATGTGGGCAGCACATGACTTTCCCTGCAGACTTATATTAACGTTCTCTTCATTTTAATTAAATTTAATTCACTTTTAATTCAATTTTCGTTCTCATTTGGTAACTGGACTTATTTTCAAAGGTAGCGTAGAGAAAATACGAAATAACTGAAATATCTCGAGAACGGCTAGTCCTAGTGTAATGGGGTTGGTCTTATTATTTTCTTTGTTGAAAATTACTTATATATAAAACAAGCATTTAATGGATATATTTCAACATACGTAGGTTTTATTTTAGATTTTGACGATTTTTGCTGTTCATTTCGCAAAAAAAGGCAGGTTATTTTTTTCCGAATCGTACTCAAATCTAATCAGCCCCAGAGTGGCCCACAAGCGACTTATCTACTGAATTTTGCGAAATTCGGTCCATTAGTTTTTCAGTTAGAGTGGATACAGGCAATTTTTGCGGACCATTCCGCAAAAGAGGCGGGTTCTTTCATCGTGAATCGTACCAAAAAGTAATCAGCACTAGATTCGCTCACAAGTGACGTACCTACTACATTTTATGAAATTCTATACATTAGTTTTTGAGTTAGAGTGGATACATACATTGCACAGACAGACAGACACACAGATAGACACACAGACACTCACAGAGACGTCGAGCTAAAAATAGTTTTTTCGTATTTTAGGGGTCTCGAAACGTGTAGATCCGTGGAAAACTCGAGTTGCGATTTTCGGTATGATTCCAATACTTTCCCTATACATTACCATGTATTGCAGGGAAAGTAAAAGAAAAAAAATGAAATGTATTTGAGTCTCTAGGGAAAGTCATGTGATGTCCACATCAGATTTCTACTTTCCTTACAATACATGGTGATGTACAGGTAAAGTATTGAAATCTTATCGAAAATTGAAGCTCGAGTTTTAGATGAATCTACACGTTTTGGGAGCTCTAGAACATGGCGGTCTTAAAGAGTGGTTAAATAAGAAGGAAATAAAGGGATTCATTGAACAAAAGTAATTGAAAGCTGAATCTTAGGTCACTTTATTAGAAATTTCCATGGCAACAATTATACAGTTTTCGAATTTTATCTATATCTTCACTTCATGAAGAGGGATTTGAACGAACTTTGGAGACCCAAATTTGTTTATTAGAGGGGGAGGGTTTACAAAGATAAACATTTTTAGAAAAAAGATAATCGAAAATGTGCAACGTCACCGAATATATTGGAAGTACAGTTAGAGGTGGATTTAATTTTGAAAAAGTGTAGGTAAAAAATCAAGAAATGGACCATGACCAGTAAGAAAATAAATGAAATGTTTATTAAAAATTTGTAAATTAGGATTAACGATAGGGAGGTAACAAAGGATTCTAGCAAGGTCACCACTCCTGGTGGAAATAAAAGCATTAAGATAATTTTGCCAAAGATTAAGTATATGAGATTTCCACAATTCTGAGAGGAGGGAGTAAGGAAAGGGGGAGGACAAGAGATAGTAGCCATTTTGGAATGGTAATCGGCAATTTCATTTCTAGATATATTATTGTGAGCTTTTAACTCATAAATATTGACCCTTAGCGACAACCAGGATTTTCGTCTATACAGCGCAATTGAGAAACATCTTGCGTCATAATGAAAATAATAAAAAGTGTCGTTTCTCGAATTCACAAATCGTCTTCAACCAAGTCAAAAGTCTTCCATATTGGCAGATTATCCACATATTTTGGACTACAGCATGTTGATACTGATCAAAACGTGCAGTCTTAAAGAGGAGGCAGTCTTAAAGAGGGGGCAGTGTTGCGAACATGGAAAATACCTTCACTGGAGGCTCTTTTGGGAACTAGAAGGCGAAAACACCTTTATAAGCAGCCATTCTTATTACCTCTATGTAGGTTTGCCATACTTGGACACTAGGCGTAGGGTAGCCAGATTTGGCGATTTATCCATAATTTGGCGCATTTTCAAAGGTAGAGCTTTCTCGAAATAATGAATATTCTTGGAGATACCAGCCCCTTCTGAAAAGTATATAAAAAGAGTCGTCGCTCAGTTGGAGAGTAGTTGACGCATTACGAGCAACGTTGAATTGTGAGATGCGTCAGTGTTTTGTGAATAGTATCAGCTGTTTTATGAAATGAGTGGAGCATGTAATTGTTGTTTTACTCCACCTGACAGATGTTTATCGATGCTGTAAGGTAGTTATCGAGTTACTTGCTGTAAATTGTTCGTGTTTACGCTGTGCTTGTAAGTAAACTTGTAAATTATTCAGAAATTTACATTGTATCCTGAGAGTATATCCATGATTCTAGAGAATACATCGTTACAGTATTCTTTTGTCGAAAATTTTAGACAGATAAGCAAGTTTTAAAACCTCTTGAGCTCATTTCGGTCGCTATTTTGTAAGAGTCTATCTGTGTGTGTGTGTCAAGGCCGTATTTAAGTATAATCTAAATTAAATGCAGCTTAAAGGACTCGCAAACCAAGCGGATGAAACGAAAAGCAATATACAGAGTTTCTAGGAAAGAAATTAAACAAACCAATTACATTGTAAGGAAAGGTCCATGAGTGTGCATGTTAAGTCTATCTAGAGTGAAGGGACCATGCCTGGTCGAAAGAAAAGGATCGCAGGTCCCCTAGCGGAGAATTTAAAAATCTAACATGACGCACTCAGCAATCAAGCGAGATAGTCGAAAAAGGCAAACTACAAAATTGTACAGCATTGTCTAATGTGTAGGAATTGACTTCAGAAACACACGAAGACCTTATAATGATATCAATTCTAGCTCAAAAACTAACTGGGAAAATTTTACAAAATTTGGTAAATAACTCACTTGTGTGTCACCCTGGTGCTGACTAGATTGTGGTAAGATTCTAATGTAAATGCGTCGATTTTTGTGAGTCGTCTAATTCTAACGCACTCAAGAATAATCATCACGCTGAAAAAATAGTTTGGATAATATAAATAAAAGTCTGGAACACAAATTTAACATGGAGCTCAAAATTTTATATTCTCTTAATTCTTAAACGACTGTATCGTAACACTTCACACTTGACACTTTCTTCTCCTAGAACAGTTGTGAATGGGCGACAACAATCTCGTTCTCCAAGTCGTGGTTTTAAACATGGAAATGATTCCTAAATGGATTCCTGGATTTTGAATATCTCCGGATGAAATGATAGACACTTCATAAAATGAAATTTATGAAGTTCGGGATATTTTTGAATTGCAATCGAGTGTGAAAATGATACATCGAAAATAGATATCCTTCAGTTAGGATTAAAAGGCGTATTTTGCATCGTTTCGCCCTACTTCATTACATGATAAAAAAAACTCCGCCCGTCAATACAAATAGTTATTCAAAGGAAAGGGAAAAATATCACGCTACCAAATCTCATTCTGTTGGCTGTTTTCATCGTACTACCATATATATATATATATATATATATATATATATATATATATATATATATATATATATATATATATATATATATATATATATATATATATATATATATATATATATATATATATATATATTAATACCGTCTTTTACAAGCAGAAGTACGACATGCTGCATAATAGAGGGATACGTTGCTTTTAATTTTTACCGAAACTTGGTTGACAATTGCTAAAATTGAAATCAATGCTACATCATTCAATCTCGGGATCCTGGTCCAATTTTTAGGTTACAAAATATTATATATATTTATATATACATATATATATATATACATATATATATATATATATATATACATATATATATATATAATATATATACATATATATATATATGTATATATAATATATAAGATGGAAAATGGAAGTTATTAAAGATATTGAAGTGTTATAGCATATATGCGCAAAGCAGCTACATATACTATACACGATATAAATATAAATAGTATAAAAAGAATTTTTGAATTGAAAAAAGAAGGAAGGCTTAGCGAGAAGCTTACTTAATGGCGGTAAGGGGTTGTGACCTTACACCTCAGTTGTCAACAAGCTTGTCATAAATGCCGCGGCATTTATGAGCTTGTTGACAACTGGGGTGTAAGGTCACAACCCCTTACCGCCATTAAGTCAGCTTCTCGCTAAGCCTTCCTTCTTTTTTCAATTCAAAAATTCTTTTTATACTATTTATATTTATATATATATAAATGTTGTCATCAATCACCTCAAGAGAAATCAACGTATTAATACTTTCAAGACTGATTGTATCATACATAACAGAAATATCATGCAAGAAGCAATAAAAAGAAATTATCCCGAAAACTTCTTGAAATACTATTATAATTCAATTTTCAATACAGAAAGAGAAAAAAATGCATACTTTAGAGATATAGCGGATGTTTGCAGTAACACTTTAAGTTCTTAGTGGGACCATTGCGCATGTGTGGACAGCGCACCCTGGTGCACGTTGATAACAGATTTCTGCTTTAAGCGTCAGCATGCACTTCATACGGATTACATTCCATCCCTTTCTCTTGCAATGGTCGCTTCTAAAGTCTTGCAATGGTCGCTTCTAGTCTTGAGGTCGTTTCTGGTCTTGTGGTCGCTTCTAGATGGTTTGCTTCGCTTTTTTTTCTGTGTCTTTGACTTCACACATATCCGGAAGATAGGCCACTGCATGGCATTGGTTCCGGGAGTGTTGCCCGGGCTTAAAAGCACGCTTCTAACCGGGAAAGAGGTGTCGCAATCCACCTCTGCCATTTATGCTATGCAATTGGTCGTTTCCCTCTTTTATTTGAATCTTATATGATACTTTTTGTGCATGTGCTGCTCTGCGCCAACACTTGAAGTATAAGAATTTCCGTTGTATAAAAGTTTTCACTTCGTTTTATATGATATATATATATATATATATATATATATATATATATATATATATATATATATATATATATATATATATATAAATTAGTAAATCCAAAGTTAGAATGTATGTAGTAACTCAGAAATATATATATATATATATATATATATATATATATATATATTTCTGTAAATTATTTAGACCTAAATTTAGATACCCTCAATAATCATGTTATCACTAATTTATATGATAGAAAAGATTCTTATAACTTCACTATTATTAAGCTGCTATCCTTTCGATCTTGTAATTCTATTCACTTGTTTAGAAACATCATTTTAAACAAGCTATTTCGAATACATCGACTTTCTGATCCTCGGTTTCACTTACTCCACATCTATAAACTTAAACGCATTTGTCAAAATTATCACTATCTGGAAGTATTTATAAATAATATCATTAATAATTTCAAATACACCACGTAATAATTTTATAAATGCATTATTTATTCTTGATTAGATAACTCTTTTTTGTGAATTTCACCCGTTCTTATCACCTACTTATCACTAGGCCTGAGTCTGATACTGCTTACTATTTTTTAAAAACTACTTTCCACTTGTCCTGAGTCCTATACTGCTTACTATTTTTGAAAATCTTCATACACATTATTTTTCGTTCAAGTGTATTCATTCCGGTGTCCACTCGCTTTGATGTAAAATGCTCTGTCGAATGTTCCACTGTGAACATGTAGGCTCCCACGTGGTGACTGTGCCTATGAGTTAATATTTCTGTTTTTTAAATTTCTGGTTTATAATTCACATGATTTTTATTATTTGTCCTTCCACTAGCCATAGACAGTTCCAGTGGTGTCCATTGGTAAATACTATCACCAATGTCAGAAACTGGCTATTCTATCGGTTTTAATTCGAATTGCATGGCTATCCTGCCATGGTTTTCGATTAAAATATCAATATATATATATATATATATATATTAGAAAAATATCTAAAAATAAGATATACAAAAAACACAATCATAACACTTCATAACATTAAGGCGCATTGCCTTAATGTTATCGCCTCAGATGCTTTGATTTTAAAGACCTTTTTAATCATGTAAATTTAAAAGATTTATCCGAAATTTTATTGGAGCTTCATGAGCATCACAATCTCCACTCTACAATCTCCCTCTACCAATATAAAATGCTGATAAATATTGTTTTGTTTGAAAACATACTGCACAACGGTATAGGTTTTTATCGTCAGGTGCAAGGCATCCCAATGGGGGGGGGGGGGGGTTGCTCTTCGGTACTTGCAGATATTTACCTGAACAAGTATGAACAAGGCACATATTTAGTCAATGAAATGCCATACTACCGCTTTGTTGACGATGTGATTATTGGATATAAAAATCAACAAGATCATTTTGAGTTTGGGTTTTACCCTAAGTGCCTGGAACTTTTGGAAACTAAATATACAAATCCAGGAACTGTTGATTTTCTGGATATCAGTATTTACTACAATGAGAAAAACAAGATATGTTTTAAAGTTTATGACAAGAGGGATAATTTTGATTTCAACATTAATTACATTATAGATTGGAAATCTAATTTGAGCAGTGGTATTTTCAGGAATGTTATAATAAATCATCTAAATCGATATAGACGTCTCAACACTGAAAAAGAAGAACAGCAACACAGCGTTACTCAGGGAACTCAGCGTTACTCAGCGTTACTCAAATTACTCAGGGAAGCAGCAAAAAGCAATTACCCACATCGTTATCTAAGGCACTATGTAGACTTGATATTTGACAGAAAGACAAACAATTTTATTTGATGATAGCAGGTCGGTGAGATAAGGTTGTGCGGCATGGCTTGTGGACTTCAGGAATTCTGTTGAGTAATTAGGTTAGGTTTATTCCAATCTTAAGCCCCCTTTTTTGCTTCATGGTCTATATACTTCGGGATGTTTCATAGATTTCATCGGACGGAGGAGTGCTTCGGGAAGACAGAGGCACTGGGAGTGTTTCTAGAGTAAAAGTACTTTAACCGGGAACGGGGGGTCACTATCCCCCCCGGCCTTTTTTCTGTCGTTCCTGTTAACACTCTCCTTTCTTTTCCCCCTTTCCTTTGTACCTTCCCCCCTTTTTCAATTTGATGATGTATTTACTTTTATATATATATATATATATATATAGTTGAAAGGTGTTTATGTCTTTATTCATTCTGTCTGGCTGGCTGCCAGCTTGCACGATTACTACCGTTAAAATGACTTTATCAGAATGAAATTTTAGTATGCTGTTGAGACGGTCTGTGGGACATATGGGAATGTAAATTAATAATATCACCCAATCAGATTTGGATTGAACCCGATTGAAAATGAGAAATACATTGAACACTATGGGACCAAATTTTTCAAATATTTTTTAAACAAATTTAAAATTCACAAATTGTTCCGAAAATTTTAGGAAATATTCAAATTATCTCATAAAATATATAAAATAAACGTCAGCAAAATATGTTCACTCAAATTCATTTTTTCTTTATTTCTTTAATAATTCAATAAATTGAGTTTAATTGCACAAAATAGCACTAAATTTGCATTTTTAATTCAATTTTCGTTTTTATTTCGTAATTGGACATTTTCCGGAAAGCGGCGTAACAAAAATGAAAGAAATCCCATGTGTCTTGAGAACGGTTATACCTAAAGTAATGGAGTTGATCTTATTTTTTGCCTCGTCAAAAATTCCGTATAAAACAAGCATTTAATTGATACATTTGAGCACATATAGTCTTTTTTTTTTAGATTTTGGTGATTTTTAAGGGCCATTTCGTATAAAAAGGTAAGTAGTTCTTTTCCGAATCGTGCCAAAATCTAATCAGCACCGGAGTATCTTACAAGTAATTCATGTACCAAATTTTGTGAAATTTGGTAAATTAGTATTTTAGCTAGAATGGATTCATGAGATTTTTGCGGGCCATTTCGAAAAAAAGGCGGGGTTTTTTATTTTGTCGAATTGCACCAAAAACTAATCAGCACCAGGGTCACACCCAAGGGTTTTACCTGCCAAATTTTATGAAATTCGGTCCATTAGTTTTTGAGTTAGAGTGGATACATACATTGCACAGACAGACATACAGACAGACACAAACACATACGTCACGATAAAAATAGTTTTTGCGTATTCTAGAGGTCTCGAAACGTGTAGATCCGTCGAAAACTCGAGTTGCGATTTTCGGCATGATTCCAATACTTTCCCTATACTTTGCCATGTATTGCAGGGAAAATACTAAGTATATTTAACAAGCATTTTATGAAGAAGACTTTATAGGGTGCAAGTGGTGTGCACACTTCCAACTTCGAAATACCCTTTTGCACATTTATTTCGTACCTTCATACGTATTTTTGGAAAAACCAGAAACTACATCTCCAGAATCAAAAGCGAAAATCCTTCCTGAACCCCTACCTCCTTCGAAATTCGGTTCCAAATCTGCATGAGTCATTATCTAAATTCTATTTATAGCCAATCCTAAGAATAAAGGATTTCAAGAAATTTTTGGGAATCTGAAGTGAAAAATACAAAAATGGAAATCATTAGTGAATCCCTATTCTGCTCCGGAATTTGAAGCTATATCCATATCAATTATCATCTAAGCTCTACAGCAGGTTCTGAGAAGTAGCAAAGAAAAAGCTTTCTTTTTTTTAATCGGAATGACATCTCCATAACCACTCTCTCTTACCCTTCCGTAATTTGATGCTGAATCTATATCAGTCATTATTCAAGCTTATATCCATTCCTGGTGCTAAATCGACGTTTCAAGGATTAATTTTGAACCGAAATTGGGAAACAAACGAAATTCTTAGTGAATCCCAACTCCTCAGAATTGGATGCTAAATCTATAACAGTTATTATCTAAGTTATATTTATATCAAAGCCTGAGAAATAGCTGTTTCGATGAAACATTTTTAGTAAAAACAACAACTAGCAAAATTTTACCATCAATAAATTCTGATATTTTAGGTTCAGTATTCTGACCGAGTTCATAGGATTCAGGATTATCATCTATCTCTTTTCACTATGTATTCAGGTAAAAAATTCAAGGTGAAAAAATGCGTCGGCTCACTATGCGTTTCAGGTTAAAATCTACTTCCCGAAACTTGGCTTGTGTCGGAAGCAGGAAAGTATTGGGATGACAATCATGACATGGCTTTAATCGAAATTCAAAACGGAAGTTTATGCGGCTACATATCCGTACCATAAGAGAAGAACACTTCGCATCTGCAAGACCCATATCTTTGAATTGACTTTTATTGCCACCGCATGAACTGAGTCGCCAACGCTCATTAGATCGGGGAAAATGTGGAAACGATTTTTACGCTTTTGCACTTGAGTGTCTAAACTAAGTTCCGGATTGTGGCAACATGTATGTCCACAGACATTCTTAGAAACGGGATAAAAATGTCATAGATAACATAGATGTTATTATTGGGGAGGGGGGTGGCAACGATAATTTCTTGTCGCGAAACAGAAGGTAAATTTAAGTTTAATTAAAATATACACTTTTATCTAAAAAATCATGAAATGACGTCATACAAAAAAAAAAGCAAATGTATCATTAGACACGGACTAATATCTTCTATAAGTAAATTTACATTTAATTTGCATAAAGAGTCGGCTTCATATAGAACTTTATACGAACTCAATTTTTTCGAAAGGTAACACCCACTTTTGATAGCGTATTCTGATTCTCCAGTTCGGAAAACCTCGAATATATATTAAAAAATCTGCTGTGGGCAGCAAGTGACTTTCTTTATAGCTCAACTGCATTTTCTTATTTTTTATTTCAGGATGCATTAAATTGAATTTAATTGCAGAAAATAACATGGATACTTTTCTGATATTATATCCAATTTGCATTTTTAATGCATCTTCGTTTTAATTTAGCAACTCATAAGCTTCAGCTCCTCAAAATTTCAAAATACTAAAACATCTCGAGAACGGTTCATCCTAGAGTTATGGGGGGGGGGGGGGGAGGAATCAGTCTTATCCGCTTTGCCAAAATTTACATGAAAAACTTTTAATTAATATATTTCAGCAATTTTGGTCATTTATTTCAGTTTTTAACGATCTTTACTTGTCATATCGCAAAAAAGGGTCGGTTATATTTTTCCGAATCATACCGAAATCTAATCAGTATCAGAATAACCCTCAAGGGTCGTAACTACTAAATTTTAAGAAATTTCAATAAATAGTTTCTTATCTACAATGAAATACGTCTTTAGTTCTTCAAAATAAAAAAAAAATTAACTACCTTAAGAAAGAATTGGCTTAGAATAATAGAGTTTCTTAATTTTTTCTTCATCAGAAATTACGTTTAATTGATTGATTTGTAGTAATTTATTTTAAATCTTGATGAAAGATTTTTTTTTTAGGGGGGGAGGGCAAAAAAACACAGATTATTTTTTTTTTTCGAATCGTCCTAAAATCTTAGCAGTACCACGGTAACCCACAATTAACTACTTTAACAAATTTTGTAAAATTTGGTCAAGTAGATTTTCAACTGGGGTAGAGTTGTTGTTGAGATCCAGCAAGTCCGATCTACCAGAAAGGTTTAAGGTAACTGTTTGGACGGCCGGGAAGTGCCACCCAATTTAGACCGGAACCCAGTGGGGGAGGCATCGACAGGGACCGTACCCTCCTTCCCCTACCACCAACCTCTCGGAAGGACTTACGGACCCACATATTTAACGTGATCGTAC